>ML808511.1:29899-44204 GCA_009831015.1 Picea engelmannii | reverse complement strand
CGCCCGCTGACAGAAAGTTGTAGTTCGATTTCATACCTGAGCTGTTGTTCAGGCCAAAACTCTCGTCTGGTCGAAGGCAGGCTTGTATCCTATTGCAGAATATTCTTGAGGATGGTTCTTGTGCCTTTCGGAGGATCTGCCATCGTCGGTGAAAATTCCCCCTCTCGCTTGAATACTTCTGCGATTCAGATTCAGATTCGAAGTAAAGTGAGAATATGCAGGCAGGCAGACAAATATATTCAGACTTCTGGTAAACAGCCGGCCCAATTCAATCCAACCACTGTTGAAACCTTGGAAGCAAAGTTAAAAGGCGTGTGTAATATAAGAAATAGATGCAGAGCCAACGGAAACATATGATGAGATTTCCTGGCCAGGACAGGACCGGCCAAATATGTGTTCGCAGCAAAGAACGTTTTGCTGAGACAAGACGGCCTGCAAAAAGAAAGGCTCCAATTAAGCCCAGCTCAACCCACAACGGGTTGGTTCCTCCCAAATTGCATCTACTTTTAGCAGGTAATTAAATCTTAATTTGGTGCCAGTGGAAATTATATTTATGGTTTCAATTGATATCTTAATCGCCACCCTATTCTGTTGCCATTTGATCCAACAGAATCAGGAATCTTAGATCAGGAATCTTTGCTATTCTTTTATTTTAGATAAGCCTAACAGATTTTAGAATCTTTTATCTTCCATTTATAACAACAAACATTAGATTAGTTGTTTGTGGATTAAATTAATGTTGAGTGGTTACTCAGCCTGTGTGGTAATTTGTTTAACAGATGAAGTGAGCTGGTAAGTTGTTTAGTAGATGAATAACAAATTAACGAACTCAGTCTGTTGCATGAAAAATCAAGACTCCAATTCAACCATACAGATTTCTCGGTTTTGTTTTTTAATAATAGCATTAAAACATATGAAATGAATTAGATTATCACAAATTGGAAATTCAGACAGCCTTTCTATTATGTCCATAAATGTTTCATGCACCTCTTGATTGTACTTTTAGATTTTAGGGTCACTGGTGTTGTATTTAGGGACCCTTTTAACTTCTTGAAAATTTAATAGTGGTGTTTCACATTTTACCAGCTTATTAGATGTATTTGACATTTTATAAATTTCATTTTTACACTCAATATAAACCATTTCATTTTTACAAGCAATATAAATTATTTACTTATTGATTATTTATAAATATCATTTTACAGATAATGATGAATAAACCATTTACTTCCTGGTTGTTCAGTTTATGGAATATTTTCACATAAATTATGTGGAGTTGGTTATTTGGTTAATAGAATATTCAAAAATTATGTGGATCATTTCTATTTTGTGTTGATATAAATCATTTTTTTTATTGATAGACTGGTTAATGAAATATTTTGAAAGAAATTATTATTAGAATAATGGAATATTTTGATAAAAAAATCTAGATATATTTATTTGTGGTTTTTTTTTATTAAATTTATTGTGTTAATTATATAAGAAAGAGAAAAATAGAAGATGAGACTGAAATAACTCTCAACAATTATAATCAACACTCAATGACTTGCTTGGAATCTAATTGCCACTCTTCCCTCTAGGTATGTGCCTACACTCTCTCATTTTGTATGTTAGTTTTAATATTAAATATTTTAAGCTTTTCTAGTAACAAATTTAAAATTAAGTAATTTTTTTTTCTACTTTTCCTTGAATATCATTTGCATTGATTAAGGACTTTACTCTATCATTGGATAGAGCATTTTGGATGTAGGTTTTACCTATCTGCCATAACCTCTGATCATAAGAGAGACTGGATGGATAGAATGCTCCATTAAGAATGCATATATAAGAAGCATATATAAGAAGACCCAAAAACCATGATAATAAATATAAATTAGTTAATGTAAATAGCATAAAGAAAATATTAGAAATCTAGTTTACACACTTACAATCATATTTACAATATAGTTCCACTAACTATTCTAAAATGAGTTTTTAATAATTAAATAAATAATATATTTAAAAATAAAATTTCAATAAAAAATTTTGTTTGGAGATAATGTTATTTTTCTTTTTTCTTTTTCTTTTTATTTATATATAATGTTAATAGTAAAATCTAAAATAGTAATAATAATCTAAAATGAAATGAGTTTTTACCTGTTCCATGTGATATTTTTGTTTTCATTAAGTTCATTTTAGCATATTATTTTATATTTTAATTTAAACTTTCAACTTATGATAAAATGGTGAGTACTCTTGGATATGATTGTAATATCTTTAATTCAATTCTTGATTTTTCTTTCTTATTAAACATTTTAATTATGTTTTTAAGATTGAAAATACAATTGTAATATTAATTTACATCGAATAAAATTTTAGTTTACAAACACTTTAATTATCATAAACTAAACTCAACTAAAAAATTACCAATACCCAATAAACCTGTGTTACTAGTGCTAAATTGCACATTATAAACATGATTTAGTCAACTAAAAAATTACCAATACCCAATAAACCTGTGTTACTAGTGCTAAATTGCACATTATAAACATGATTTAGTGCATTGATGATTGCCTCCACCTAAAACACTCACAAAATTTAGGAATGATACCCAAAATATTAAGTGAGTTGTAACAGAGCTATTGAGAGGGGATTGGATTTAGCGTTGAAGAACTGGTATTTACCTTTCCCGTAAGGTATGAAATTAGGAGCTTCAAGAGAAGGAAGGAAAGCTCGGAGACATAACTCCCCGAAACGGGTCTTGAAATGCACATTTATGGCCTTCTCCAAGCCTTTTTTTCGGATCCTGTAAGGATATATATATATATATAAAAGAGTTTCGAATGAAATTATATTTATATATATTTTTTAATATATATTATTATATTTTTAAAATTATAAACTATAATAGAAAATATTAAATTTATTTTAATCTAAAATTAAGTAAAAAAAAAAAAATACAATTTAAATTATATTTTTATATATTTATTTTAATTTAAAATTTATTAAATATTGAAAAAAATTAACCATTATTTTAATTTACATCTTAAATAATTAATAAAAAAACTCAGCTTAATGACTCTCTCATTTAATTTAACTTTTATAAGTTTAACTTAACATGTCTTTAAATTATAAAGCCAAGGCATCTTTAATTCTACTCATGTCTTTTAATATTAATGTAAAAGTTTTAGTATACATTAACATACATTTAAATTACAATGATACTTTAAATTACATGTATAAAGATATTGATACATTTTAAATTTTATTTCAATAAAATTGAAAGTTAATTTAGGACAATGTTTCTCCTATTGTAACAACTACATTATTGAAATTACTAATTTAACTTGTGCTAATAATTATATGAATATATTTAACAAAATACCGAAACTTTAATATCCATAAATATTCCATTAGAAAATGAAAAACAAAATTGACAATACATATATACAAATTTATATATGTATTTTCAATACTTGAATATCCATAAATATTCCATTAGAAAATGAGAAACAAAATTGAAAATATATATATATATATATATATATATATATATATATATATATATATATATATATATATATATATATATATATATATATATATATATATATATCATTTTAAAATTAAACTTTACTTATATAAACTTCAAGTATCTTTGTAAATTTGAAGCATTATTATTTTAATTGGAAAAAGCAAAATAGTACTACTCTTCTAATATGGAAATATAATAAAAGTCAATGATATGGTTGATTGATATTACTTAACTAATTTTTGAAATAATATTTAAATGTACTTTAGTTTTAGTTTTATAGTAATATTTTGAATAAATATAATGAGAATATTTGTAATAAATTGTGTATTTGTAATAATGAAATAAAATTATTTACATTTTAATTTAATATAATTCTAATTTAAAGCTCTCTTTTAGGAAACTTGTTCCCAAACTCCCATTTCCTTAATGTTGAAGCTTCCAAAAAAGCTCCCAAATTTCCAAAAAAGTTTTCCACCAATTAGAAATGTTTCCTACCAATTCTAAGCTCCAAAAAATACTAGTTTCAAAAATATTGAAAATGAAAAAAATGTTATGTACAACTATGAAAAAAATGTAATATTATAATGTCTAATTCATTATGATATTAAATTTGTTAAATATTAAAAAAATTATAAATATTTTAAAATATATCATTATTATGATTTTCAAAATTTGAAAAAAAAAATCAAATTCATTTTAATCAAATATTTATGAAACAAAGAGAGCTCATTAACTTGAATATACATTTTACCTCCTCCGATCTTTGCTCCTGTGACAATTAGTCTCTCAAGTACCACATGTGTAGCACAAGAGATGACCTAAAACTAAATGCTCATTAACGGTAGTCTATCTTTGAGCACAAGAGATGACCTAAAACTAAATGCTCATTGAGAAAAAGACCCTTACCGTGAGGCCCAATTCATATACCGTGGGGTCCAATTCATATAGGAGAAATGATCCAATAAGTAAATTTTGAAAAACAGAAATTTAATTTAATATTTATTAATCATAAAGAAAAATAATAAGTTGGAATATACATCTTACTTATATTAAAATTTAATTTAAAATTCCTATTTTGGCGATTCAAAGATAGGAAGAGATCCCTACCGTGGGGCCCATTTCATATAAGAGAAATGATTGATCCAATAAGTAATTTCTGAAAAAAAAAAATTAATTTAATATTCATTAATTATAAAGAGAAATTAATAAATTGGAATATACATCTTATTTATATTAAAATTTAATCTAAATTTCCTATTTTGGAGATTCAAAGATAGAAAAAGATCCCTACCGTGGGGCCCAATTCATATGAGAGAAATGATCCCATTAATTTAATATTCATTAATTATAAAGAGAAATTAATAAATTGAAATATACATCTTATTTAAATTAAAATTTAATCTTAAATAGGGAGACAGATTAATAACTATCTAAATATAAAATTGGATCAATAGATATCTTAATTCAAAATGATTTTATAAAATAAAATGTAATAAAAAAATTAAAAAATATTTTAATTCAAAATAATTTCAAAAGAAATATAATAAAATGATCAACAAATATATTAATTCCAAAATGATCTTACAAGAAAAATGTAATAAATATTTCAAAATAATCTTAAGAAATGTTTTCAATTGGGTTTGTCTTTAAAAACAAGCCTTATGTTTAGTTGTGGTGACCTTATTGGTTAGACCACATTGAAATTGGAATTACTTGTAGAATGAAGGTATTAATAAACATTATATATATATATATATATATATATATATATATATTAGAATATGATATATATTTTTAATATATAATTTTGAATAATAATATTGTATGTTTATTTTTATTTTAGGAGAATTATTAATAATTTGAAATATATAGTATAAATTAATTTTAATTTGGGATTTATTAAATATAGAGAAAGATTAACAACAACTTGGAATACCCTACAGATATATCTTAATCTTGAATTTTTTTTAAACAAAGTGGAGTATCAATAACTATCTTATCTTAAATTTTATTAAATATGGAGAGATAAATATGGAGACAAATAAAAAGAGTATCTAAACACAATATTAATAAAAAAATATTAACATTAATTAGCATTATCTTTCTAAAAAAAAAAATTAACCATAGTCATGTTTCCATGGTATTGAATCCCCTGTAATACCTTACCCCTTGTAATCTTAGGAAACCATAACCCTTATAATGTTTAACTCACGTGAATCACAAGAGTACCCATAAATTTTAACCTTTAACTTGTTACTTTAAAACCATTAATATTTGTTATCCCCAATCCCCCTTAACTCTTAATGCGCATCTAATCACTATTACACCTAATTATTTTAACCCATATCACCCAACCCATGCTACCATTATAATATTGAACTAAAATTAATTCATATCACTGGGGTATAACCTCTAATCCTAAACTCATTTAACCTAACAAAGAATATTTCACCCTTATAATCATTAACCCGTGTAACATATAATACCCATAACCCTTGTAATTATTAAATCTATTATCACCTTGAATTATTAATTCCCATAAAATCTAAAGAGTATTTAAACCCTAACTAACCTAGTTACACCTCAACCTTTATAATGTAGATCACATATGATGAGTATAACCCCTAGTCCTTCAAATTATAAGTCCTAAACCCTAACCTATAACCTCTATGATGCATATGGATTATAATCTCTACCACCCATAACTATACAATCCATTATTTGTATAATGCTTAAACCCTTATATTTTCCAATCCCTATTCATATAAAATTTACTCCCTTTAACAGTTGATAACTTTAAGGCCTAACTCATTTAAACCCTAACCCTTATCATCATTAATACTCCCCACTATTAACCTATATAAGTCTTAATCCTTGAACCCTATAGCAATTAAGGAATATAGACTATAAACCTTAATCTCTATAACTACAAACTTATATAACCACTACCACATTAGCACCTCAGCCCAAAAAAATAAATAAATAAATAAATAAAAATAAAAAATAAAAAATAAAAATAAAAAAACCTTACCATTAAACCCTAATTTCTCATGATATTAATAGTTGTCACCTTTCATCTCTAAACCTAGTCACTCTAATCACCCCTACGCATTAACTATTGTTATTCTTAAAATCACTAACACCTATAAACCTAAATTCCTATAAAACTTATAACTACAAACCTCTTGACCCATGAAAACCCTATAATACCTAAAAAGTAATTCATATAGCCCATAAACTATGACACCATGATAAGCTTGTCTCTTATACCCCTAACCACTAATATTTATAAACATTTCAAAAACCCATATCACGCATAACTAGCATATAACATAATGCCATAACCATTATAACCCTTAATCCTTATAACTCCAAAACCTAAAATTTATAACCCCTGTCCCTTTTTATACTGAATACTTATATTTATTACCCCTAACTCCTATAACCATTATCCCTTAATTATCATTACCCCTACAACTCCTACTCCTTCTAACCTGTAACACGCTAACCTGTAATACTCTACCCCCTTAACCCCTCACACCTATCACTCATACCTCTTAACCCTAATAATTTGTAATGCTACAAAAAAAATTAACTCTTATAATTCTTAACCCCCATGATTCATATAACTACCAACCATTTTAACCCATGTTACTATTAATCCTAACACATATATCCCCTCATCTCTATAAAACCTACCACCCCTAAATTTCCTACTTTAATTATTAACTAATATAACCACCCAAAACACTTTTAAAAATTAACCCATATAAGCTCTCTAATCATCATAAACCTTATACACTAAGCACTATAAAACCATAACCCGTATATTTCATATCTTATAGAACCCTTAACCCTATCCCATGTAAAAATTATATTCCCTATCACACAAGGCTTCCATAATCCCTAACCTGTATAGCCTTGGTAACAACTAACACATGTCATCCCTCAACCCCAACCCCTTATAATTCATATAACCCATAACTAGTAACACATATAATCCCTAACCCTATGAACTCGAATACCTAACTCCTATAAATTTAATAACAATAAATCCATAGTCCCTATTACCCATAACACACCCTTATTAAAACACTTGAAACCCTTATTAACCCTTTCCCCTAATCCTTAAAACATATATAACCCCTTATTGATTTTAACCTCTTATTAAACAATATATACCCTAATCCATATCTCCATCACTCCTAACTAATATATCACATAAATAATACTCATAACACTTTATCCAAAAAAAAATATAAGATCTAACCCTTAACACTAATAATATATATCCCTTATAACCACTTAATGATTACAACCCCTAAGTAACCCATTTATACCCCAACCTTCATAACCCCTATGACCGCTAATGAGTATAACTCATATAATTCCTAAGTCCTAAAACTTATAACTACTAACTCATGAGCTCTATAATGCATATCAATTATAATCATTATCAACTCGAACGAATGCAACTCCTAACCTCTATAATCTCTTCTCCATATAACTCTTAGCCCTTATCATCTATAATCTCTAATCATATAAATCCTAGTCCCTATAACCGTTAAGGAATTTAATCCCTAATTCCTTTGAACCATAACCCATGTAATCATTATTACCCTCAATTGCTAATTTGTACATCTCTTAACTCTTAAAACCTATAACCACTAAGTGATATAGGTTACAACCCTTAACCACAGTAACTAAGAACACCTATAACCACTACAATGTTAACACCTAACCAAAAACAATTAGGAAAACTAAATGCTAACCACTAACCCTTGATTACTAATGATATTAATCATTATCATCCTTAATCTCTCGACCTAGTTAGCCTAATCACCCCTACGCTTACCTATTGTAAAATTGAAATAAACTAACACTTATAAACCTAAATTCCTAGAAACCATATAAATACAAAACTATGTCACTTATAGCCCTAAGAAATGTATATTTTATAACTCCTAACACTTAATCCATGTAAACCATATGCCATAATTCCCTAATACATAATCCCTTTTACTTATATAAACTTGAACCTTGATAACCCCTTTAAACCCTAATCGTTATAACTTGTAACAAGTATAAAACTTATATAACCTATATAACCTCTCATATTTATAACCCTTAACCACTACAACCCTTATAAACCCTAATCATTTACAATATTTAACCACTATTACATTAAACAAGTATCATGTATAACCCATATAACACTTAAACCAATACTTGTATGACTACCCTATCCCTGATAGAAACTAAATCTAACTCGTCACCTGTAGTAAGTAATACCTATGCTCTGTAACCCATATATACTATCCCAAATCAACCTTATAACATCTCTACCACTAAATCCTAACTAAAATAACCTTTAACTAATCCTTATAACCACTAATCCTTATCCCCTAAACCATTTAAAGCCCATATCATGTCGTCCATATAATCCCTATTTACCCTAACCACTATCACGTAGCTCCCATAATAATTAACCCATGTCACTTTTATATACCCTAACCCTCAAAATCCATAACAATCAAAACCACAATAACATTGCACCTCTATAATATTAAACCCTTATCACCTAGCCCATAGCCCATTTGAGATGTAGTCCATAATATATGACCCCTATAATCTCTAATACCAATTCCCCTTGTAACCTCTAATCCATAAGCCCTATAACTCCTAACCCTCAATTCTTAGAACCCATAACTGATTTATTTTCCACTGCTCAATCCATGTAAATCCTAACTTATGTAATCCTTAATACTTTATACATGTAACCTATGGGGTAGTTGGATTTATCTTGGTACATTCCACCCCAAACATTTAACCTCTATAAGATTAGTTCATATTATGCTTACAACTTGTACTCCTATAACCTATAATGGTTAAGCGCTAACTCCTAACACTTTTAAACTTTATAATGACTAGTCCATATAACACTAATAAATAGAAGTCATATGAAACCTAACCCTAAAACATATAATCTTTGAAACATATAAATTATATAACCCTTATAACCCATAACACTCCCAGCCCCAATAAAAACTATTGCCACTATCACTTAACCCACATGTCACTTATCACCCTTAACTCCTATGATCATTAAAACTTGACAAATATAACCTTGCACTAACCACAATGACCCTTATCACCTAAAATACATAACTAGTATATATACTAATCAACCCCTATAATATTTCACCTCATCCCAAATTGATACAATCCTTATCTCTCATAACTCTTATTAATCCTAACCCTTGTTAGGAATGATCCCCGTCACCTAGGTCCTAACATATATAACTCCTAAATCTTAAAACCTTTCAACCTTGACCTTTATCATTCTTAGACCCTATAAGATTATCCCCTAACCCTTATAACCTTTAAATCATAACATGTATACCTATTAAATCATATAACTCTTAACCCCTAACCCTTATAACCCTCTTCACCTCAAATTCATTTAAAACCATAACCCTCGCAACCCCTAGTACATGTTCTTAACCCTTATCACCTTTATCCCCTAAAACATATAGCCATTAAACCTTATAAAACTAATAACAAATCATCCATATAATCAATAAGAATCCCAAACCTTATAAAAATATCACTCATAAATAATATAACCATGAACCACAAACCAAGATAGACTCTAACTAACCCTAATAACACCTATCACCATGTCCCTTCAACCTTATACCCTTAATCCATATAACTTCAAAATCCTATAGCACTTAATGTGTAATCCTTAACATTAAATTATAGTAACCCCTGCCCATATAATTCCTAATTTACAATCCTTAACACCTATCACCTGTAACCATTGGCATGTGTAACCCTATACCCCCTAACGCATACAATATATAAATCACAAACCTTAACACTTATAACCACCAACACCTATAAACCTTAACCCATATAACCTATAAAATACTTGTTCAATAACAAATAATCTCTATAAGCATCATAACCTTCAATTCACATGACATCTATAACCTCAAACCCTTATGCCATCTAACCACTAATTGCCCCTATACATTATTTAACTCATATCCCATATGACTCATATCACCCCTAATTAGTATAACCACTAGTTAACTCTTATAACCTCGATGCCTTATAACCATATAAATCCTAACACTCATAATGCTTAAATCTTATAAAGGATATTCCCTAGTGTCTATAAACCTTAAATCCTATAACACTTAACCCTTATAATACCTAATAATTAACCCCTATAACAAGTCACCTCTAACCCTTGTAAAAACCATAACTCATGAGACCTAAAATGTTTAAACCTTATAAAATTTAAACCACTAACTCTTATAACTCATAAACACCTAGTAACAATTATAACCTAGAATCACTAAAACACTATCACATCACTCCTAACAATTATAAACATTAAACCTAATTGTAACATCCTACTCTTGTGCGCACCTGATGTGACTTATTCTTTGAGGACAATTGCGTGGAAGTGATCCGGTTCATTATATGATTGTCTACTTCGCTTATGGATTCCAATGATGAGATTCTATATTATGATGTTATGTTATGTTATTTATGTATATATATGTGTTATTGATTGGTTTCTCCCTAGTGTGCAGGACTCTGGATAGATTGAGGATGTCGACGACATCGATGGACCTCCTTGGACTCTAGATCGAGTTAGGGAGTGGACTGTATATGGTTTGGGTATTTCTATTTATGCATATGTGACCTATGATCGGGTATATTATGATGTTGTTTATGGATCATTGACATGTTTCATTGATGGGTGCAGAATGACGATTTCATGCTAATCAGACTCACATTAGGAGTAAAGGGGCCTTGCACGACAACCAGATATATTGAGGGAGAGGTGTGGCAACATCCATGCCACAACCCACTAGCACTCTTGTCATGGCTCGAATTGTAGGTTAATGATTACCTAGTTCAAGAGATCCATGATGTCGTGAGGGAAGATTGAGACAAACCCTCACGAAGATTCTAAGGGGAGTGAAATAAGGCATGTTCCTTATTCCTTATAAGGCCTTAGTCTCCCACAAGGTCGCATTAAGGAGTATTGACTCTAAGGGTTGGAAAACTACCAAAATCAATGAAGGGTGAGTGGCACCCTTGGAGCACGTCATGCATCTTGAAAGGCACGTCGCATAAATAAAACATGAATAAAGGTGAGTGGCACCCTTGGAGCATGTAGTGCATCTTGAAGGGCACGTCGCAATTTTTAACATTGGTGAGTCAATGAACCTAGGTGCCTAGAAAAAAATATTTTATTTTGACATGGTCAACCTTAAAATAATTGTTGTGTGAGTAAAGTTTATTAATTATAAAATTTCCCTTTAAAAAAAAATGCCAAGCCTAGTTGAAATTAAAGCTTAGATCTAAATAAGGTACGAGGACTAAAAATTAATTAAGCAAATAATAAAAGGGGTATGAAGAAAAATCAAATTAATAATTTAAAGGGGAAACAAAATATCTAAGAATTAATTATTGTTTATGTGCAAAGACATGCTAGTTTGGAACTTAGAAAAAAATGGGGAATTAAATGCAAAAAGGAATGTAGAACATAGAAAGGAATCTAGTCTAGAGAACTTTCCTAAATAAAACTCAACTAAGCTTTAAGAAAGGAACCAATCATTAAAGGAAATTGAGGTAATAAAGGGACAACAAGGAGCGCTTTTAGGAACGCTTTTAGGTGGGTGAGGGAAATTGGAAATTAATTTAATTAATTAAATGAATTTCTGGTGCAACTAAGGGATTGGGTGACAAGTGTATGGGGGAGAGTTTATCCTAATTAAAATTCAATAAAAAGAATTTAAAGTGCAATTGGCAAGTGGTCACTAAGAGATCTCTATAAAAGTTATGGCAGAGATGAGGAATGGATGGGACGACTAGTATGCATAAGGTTATGCTGCCGAATTTTCTTGACTAATTTTTCTTATGGGAGTTGGGATACCTAGCTCGAATAGAGAGTGGTAACTTGACCTTGTGAGGCAAACTGGGAGGTATCTTTTCTCTAGATGTGTGTGTGGCCCCTTTACGGCTCAGGGGGATCAGGGGGGAGAAGAGTACCCCTAGTGTTGGATGGGAGGTATCGGTGAGGTCTTAGTGATTATCAAGCGAGAGTGAGGAGGATCGCCAGCAGTCGAAAAACATCGACAAGCCATCATCCAATTACGGTACAAACTTTTAAAATTTGCAGTTAGAAATTTGTACATATATTTATGTGTTGATGGAATGTTAATGTATTTTTCCTCGAACTCCATTCATTTTAATGTTGATTTCGAATGGCTCTGAGCTAGTGTTATGGGTTTCTTTGTTCTTCGATAAACAACTTTTTAAAGAATTTTTGGGTATATCTTAACCTCTCCTGGTCTTTTTCCTAATGTTCTATTGATGGTTTTTGGGCTACCCAATAGGAAGGTTAAGAGCGCTCTCCACTTTGTGGAAATTTTAGTTTATGTCTTCTCTTCCTCTATCTGAGAATGCCTTCCATGGAATTCCATTACTCCTCTTATTCTCAAAAGTATGTTTCCTCTCTACCCTTAAAGAATCTGCCAAAGAAACTTAGTAAGAGAATATTCCATGGACAAACTCATTACCACACTCCATAGTCAAGAGAGCTCCCTACATTTGGAATACAACAACATAGAACACTAGTTCTGATACACCAGATAATTGGTCTTGAAATGTGCCTTAAAAGATGACGTTGATGAGAAATAAATATTACTCACCTACAAATTTAGCATCACCGACATTCTAGAATGAATAGGCTTTCTAGATCTGTGAGTGACTTCATTTTTCAACAATAGTATTTATTGAACCCTGAATAACAGTTTATCAATATTCCAAGTTTGTTTGGGTAGATTTAAATCTGGACATTAACTGGGAAAATAACATTGGGTGTTGTTCTGGATTAGTGAGAAAACACCAACTACTCATAAAGAAAATGACAAGGGCATATTCGTAGTGAGAAGAGTTTGATCTAAGTATTGGAACCTTCGAATCTAGAACCTAGTATAGCTATATTAGTTGGGTGAAGGGTTCTAAGGAGACTGTGTGTCTTACCTCTATGATTTTGGTTTTTTGCTCAGCATTTTCATGCATGACTGGCCTAGAGATTTTTTTTTTCCCCCTTTTCACTCAACGTTTCTCTATTTTTGCCCATTGTTTCTTGCCCAGAGGAATTTACTCTTTGCTCAATGATTTATTATGCTCAATGTTTTTGTCTTGTGCCTCTGCGGTTGGGAACGATTCTCCCAGCACTGAGCATCCCTCTCTCCGTGTTTTTTTGAACTACACTCAGCATGGCCACACTTCATTTGCCCTCTGCGATTTTTGTCCCTAATTCGCCCGTGATTTAATACCCATGCATTTTAGCACCTTGCCTCTACGAATTGTTGGCTCTCTGTCAAAATTTTCATAAATATAATTGATGATGGGATTGGATTTTTAATAAATATAATTGATGTGAATTATTGGTTCTCTGTCAGATTTTTCATAAATATAATTGATGTGAATTGTTGGTTCTCTGTCATATTTTTCATAAATATAATTGATGAAAATTTTTGGTTCTCTGTCATATTCTTCATAAATATAATTGAAGTGAATTGTTGGTTCTCTGTCATATTTTTGAAAAATATATTTTTCATAAGATAAAATTTAAGTATAACGTGATGGGATTGGTTCAGCTTTGTTACACGTCCAGTTCAGTGGCTAATCCTTTGTTAGTGATATCATGTGATCTTGTTACTTGGTGTTATATGATTCTAGAATTCCTTGTCCCCC
>ML808511.1:18068-29854 GCA_009831015.1 Picea engelmannii | reverse complement strand
CCTCTACTTGACGATGGGTTGATTCATTGACTAGTTTAGAGATGCAATGTTGGCTACCTTGGGATAATGTTATAAGTCCTAAAAGAATGGGTTAAGAAGTAGTGAAGCCCCAATTTTTACTCGAATTGATGCTCATGGGGTCTTGCTTGTGGTTGGCACCTTGGTTTTAATTTCCTTGTATCGTTGTTCCTTCCTCTTTTAATCCTTGCCATGTGCCATACGTGGTAATTGCGTCCCTTTTTTTACGTATAATAGGTGGTGTGATTAGATTTTCTTTGGCTTCATGCAATAAAATTTATGATTATTCTTGCGCCTTGTAGTTAGCGTGAGGAATGTTGTTTAGTAAATTATTTACCACTGTGACTTTAAAAAAAGATGAGGCTTGATCGTTGGTAGTTAGATACTCTTGCACCTTGAAATATAATTGATGTGTGATCAATCAAGAAGGTTGTTTACTGTGTGCCATGAGAATAAAGTGGATAATCACCTCGCGCCTTTTAAATTAAAGTCGATTACTCTTGTGCCATTAATTTAACGTAGACAATTAATTGATTAATCTTTTATAACCTCTTGCACCATCTAAACTATGTTTTTCACTCTCATGCTTCTAGATTAATGAACGACATATGATTGATTAGGAATTATAGCTCTTGCACATATTAAGATTTATATGATTACCTTTGCGCCATGGTTTATGTTGTGATAAAGTAATAAGATTATTGTCGTGCTTGAATATTGATGATGTATGATTAGTTATGTGATTGGATTTCCCTTGCATGATGAAAATTAAGTTCACATTTACTCGAGTGCTATGGGTTATGTGGATGCATGTTTATTTTAGAATTTATTTACTCTTGTGCAATAAAATAAAGTTGACTACATTGTGCCTTATCTTATGTCTATGTATGATGGTTTAGTCATTAAATTCTCTTGCACCTCAAAAATAACCGATAAATGCTCGCGCCTTGGATTTAATATGGTCTATTATGTGTTATGTGAATGATTACCCTTGTGCCTTTTTTAATTGTGGTTCAGGATTGATGAATTTTATTATCGTTGTCGTTTGATTTAGCTAGTTTCTTGGGATTGATTGTGTTAGCAGGATGTAGACACCTCATTGTTCCTCAGAACATTCACCAGCCTTGAGACCTTAAATGGTTAAAATCAATCGGAACCTGGGCTTGAGCATTTTTTATGTGTCCTGGAGGTCCTAACCATGCAGGGTAGGTTGGGTGGGTAGTATCTTATGTTGTTCTTGTTATTATTTTTATGATCCTCATGATTCGTTGTTATCTCATGTTATTGTGATGTTATCTGATGATTTTCCTTATGAGATGAATTGAGATTCCGATCCGTATTTTTTATGTGTCATAATTAATTGTATAAACACATTGATGATGGGTTTCTATTTATTGAGTTATTACATCGATATGTGTATAGCCATTTACGGTGATGATGTTTCAACTTTGCGTCGTGATTTATTGTTAATGCGTTAATGTTGTTTCATTAATACATTGCACGATGTGTCCATGAAGTAGTTATTAATTTGTGATGTATATTTCCTAATGCAAAAAAAAAAATGTTTTACCTGTTGTATGTCGCTTTTGTCGTCGTAACGGCGGGTTCATTACACTAACACACCAATATTTAATTACTAATGGTATTAATAATTATTATCATTGATATTCAAACCCAATCACAATAGTCACCCTTGCACCTTAACCATTATCACTCTTAAAATTCTCAACATATATAATCCTAAAATCCCATAACCCATAACATGTATAAAGCTTACCTAAACATTTTACTTTATAATATAAACCTTATCTAACCCTTATAACCCCTAACATTTATAATCCCTATAAGTATTAACTTTTACCAACTATAACCTACCCTATTACACCAAAGAACTAAAATTTATAACCCCTAACCTTTAATCGTTATAATCCCTATAAAACTTAAATGCACACCATATTGAACCTAATCCCTATTAAAAATAAAACCTAACCCATCTAACACCTATTACATGTAAACCATAATATTTATAATAACTAACCACTAACATAAATAAACCTTATTAACCCTCCACAACTAGCTTCTAACTAGTATAATCTTTAACCCCTTTGACCATAGACCCTTAACCCATAAAATATATAAAACCTATCTAATGTATTTCTTATAATCCTTATTGACCCTAGACACTAACCCATACACCTATATCCCATAACCCTTTTAATCATTTTCTCATATTACTCACATGGCACATAACCCTTATAATCCATAACAATTACAACCATTATAACAATTTACCTCTATAATGTTAAATCCATATCACCTAACCATAGTCCCTTTGAACTCTAACCCTTAACATATGACCCTTATAAAAATTGACATGTATTTCTGTTATAACCTCAAATTCATATAACTTCGTTAACTCCCAATGCCTAGCCCCTATATCTCCTAACTTATAGAATCCTCAAAACCTGATCACTAGATCATTATCACCCCTAAATTTTGTCTCCTATCACCCTTAACCTCTAACCTTTATATCCCCTTAAATATGCCTATAACCTTTAATCCCTTTAACTCTTAAACCCTAATACTTATAACCCCCAAGACTAATGCTCAATCCCTATAATCCTTACCTCTAACACATGTAATATTAAACTCCTTATCCTTGTGACCCATGTAACTCATACAAATATCACCCCCTTAAACCCTCAACCACTAACTCCTAACCTCCATAATTCATTAAAATTTGAAATTTGTATAGCAATAAACAATAACCTTGGTAAGTCTTTTCTGCTAATATATATAAACTATAACCCATATAACTCATATAATCCTTATAACCACTAAACTCTAACTCGTTTAACCCCTATCATACCTAAACCTTAAACTCTATAATCCATATCCTATAACCATTATATCCCATATAAACCTTAACCCTGATAACCTTTTCATTCTAACACATATAATCGTAACTCCTATAACCTCTACAAACCCTATATTCTTAACTCCTATAACCCCTAACCTCTTGTTGTAGGATAAATGTACCCGACAAAATTTACCTCCCTTAGGCTCTTCCTAGACCTAACACAGAATAGATATGCAAGCCAAATACTTTCATAGATCTAAATCATACATGAAGTAATCTATGAGATGAAAGAGTAGAGGAATTACTCGGTAGTTCAATAGTTGTTCCTGCACACTCCTTGGTCATTCAGTCCTTTGAATATGACCTTCACTTTCATGAACGTAGATCCGCACACATAAGAACACCAACAAACACCTCTCACAAGATCAATGTAACATGTATCAATCACTCATAGATATAATAATATGACATAAAGACATAAAAATATTACCTCTATATAAATATTATAATCACCAGATATAATCAATTACATGGGAAAATAAAGTACATCTTCTATTAATAAAGAAAAAATATTATAACTTACGAACAAAGAGCTTGATTAATCTTCTCCCAATTTCCTTGACCAAGCTCCGTAATCAATATGACATTATAATTTTACTTTTTATTTTCCTTCCCATTTCCCATGAGAGACTCTCATTATATCTAGGATGAAATAGATGAGATAGTGGATAACTTTTAGACACTCAAAATAACAAGCTTCAAATAACATTATCTTTCTAACAAAATAGTTAACTTCAAATAGCATTATCTTTCTAACAAATGTTTTTAACCATATTCATGTTTTCATGGTATTGAATCCCCTATAATACCTTACCCCTTGTAATCTTAGGAAACCATAACCCATGTAATGTTTAACCCATATGAATCACAAGAGTACCTATAAATTTTAACCTTTGACTTCTTACCTTATAACCATTAATCCTTATTATCCCCAAATCCCCTTAACTCTTAATGCATGCCATCACTATTACACCTAATTCCTTTAACCCATATCACCAAAACCCCACTACCATTATAATATTGAACTAAAATTAATTCATATCACAAGTGATGTGTATAAACTCTAACACCAAACTCATTTAACCTAACAAAGAATATTTCACCCTTATAATCATTAACCCTTCTAACCTATCATACCCATAACCCTTGTAATCATTAAAAATACTCTCACCTTGAATTATTAATTCCCATAAAACTTAAAGAGTATTTAAACCATAACTAGCCTAGTTATACCTCAACCTTTATAACCTAGATCACATATAATGAGTATAACCCCTAGTCCTTAAATTTATAAGTCCTAACCCCTAAACTCTAACCTCTACAATCCATTTCACTTATAATATCTACCACCCCTAGCCTATATAATCCCTTATTTGTATAATTCTTAAACAATTATATTTTCCAATGCCCATTCATATAAACTTTAGTCCCTTTAACCCTTAATAAATTTAATCCTTGAATCATTTAAACCCTAACCCTTATAATCATTAATACTCCCAACTATTAACCTATATAAATCTTGATCCTTGAACCCTATAACAATTAAACCATATAGACTATAAACCTTAACCTC
Source organism: Picea engelmannii (assembly GCA_009831015.1). Classification (NCBI taxonomy): domain Eukaryota; kingdom Viridiplantae; phylum Streptophyta; class Pinopsida; order Pinales; family Pinaceae; genus Picea; species Picea engelmannii. Next base: position 25,343 of record ML808511.1, on the reverse strand, counting down.
TATAACTACATACCCATATAATCACCACCACATTAGCACCTGGCCCCTAATTTATAATGATATTAATAGTTATCACCTTTAATATCTAAACCTAGTCACCCTAATAACCCCTACTCATTAACTATTGTTATTCTTAAAATCACTAACACCTATAAACCTAAATTCCTATAAACATTATAACTACAAACCTCTATCACCTGTAAGCTTGATCCATGAAAAACCTATAATAGCTAACACTTAATTCATATAGCCCATAAACTATGACTCCATGATAACCTTGTCTCCTATAACTATTAGGGACCTAACCCCTCATGTAGGTAGAATAATATATTTCCATGTAATAAAGGTCAATATTAATAAGGCCTAACAACAAGGAAGAATAAGTCAAATGTAAGAATACCTAATAGAAGTATCCGCTTCTAGAAGGATCTTCCTCTCGATTGTTCTTTTAGATAGACATATTTAGTATAAATAGGAGTAGAGGGTATGAGAAGTTTTGTCTTGGATATCATTGTAATAGAGCTTTGCTCTGCTGGAGGTTTCCCCCTCAAAGAGGTAAGTGAACATTTCTCTCAATAATCAAAGTGTTTTTTCTGATGTTATTCTGGTATTATTATGGTATAGTTCTGGTTATATCATTGTTTATCTACCATTCCTAGCTAATTATTTATATTCTGTATACTATTTTGTATTTGGAATATTACAAGTGGTATCAGATCACCTTCCTCAATAGAAAATTGTGGGTTAAATTTTTTTTTTAGGGTAGAGATGTATTCCAACGTCTTTAAGCTACAAAGATTTGTGGTTACAAGCATAAACCCACAGTTGGGGATTCATACACACAGGAAATATAATTGGTACTTAAGCGCACATCTGTTGGCCACCCTCATAACCCCTATTGGTACCCCTTCGAGTGGTGGCGCATCAGACAACACCTGTATACAGATCGACCTAGATCTCTTGAAGCCCTCCATAGCTAAATTGACCAACCTCCTAACTGCTATAGTGAAATTGAGAACAACACTTGGTAATATACTCTCTAGAACCTGGGTAGTCGAGTAGTATGGCTAAGGGCATGGTCTCGCCTCCTTAGTTGGTGCCCTGAGATATTGGGTCGAGTACTTCTATTTGACCCCGCACATATATCAGAGAGCTATAACACAGGGAAAACCCTTGTCTGTAGAATCCTTTAATACCCTAACCCTTGGGATGGAAACAAAAACAGAACAAGCAAGATCTATTTCTGTGCAACTGTGTCTCCTGCATTTGGGTTGTGAAATTACTACACATTTCTTCCTGTTAAGAATTTGGGCATTTTGTCACTGTAGTATTCTTCAGATCATTTTGGTACCATTATTTGAGACCTGTCCTGTTGGATTCCTCTCTTCACCCTTATCGCAGTGATACCTGTCATTTTTTAGCAAAAAAAATTTTCATGGACCCAATCCCCTTCCAACACCCTTATTTGGGATTTACCCCATTGGATTTCACTCGTCCTCCTTATCATTTTGATATACTTCACTCATAACCCATTTTATGTGTGTTCCTACCCACCCCTTTTCGTGTTCCCTCTTCATCATGGCCCACACCCGTAGCCAAGACTTGGAAGCTCGCTTCAATTCCTTGCACTCTAATTTCAACAAAACCCAACAAGAAGTGAGATAGCTCAATGCCAATATTTCCACTGTCAATAAAAACATGCATTCCTCCATCGATGTCAAAATAAATGACCTTAAACAAGATCTCGCTTCCCATTTTGAATCCTTCAATACCCAGTTTGTCTCCTTCACTACGACGATCTGTGCAAGATGTATATCCCTGCAGATGTTCTCTCATCTGACCCACCTTTGTAAACCAAAGGTGAAACTTCCTCTCATTCCCATAATTTTTAGCCCCATCACTTTCAGCGTGATCTACGCATTATGTGTGTGGATGTGACCAAATTTTATGGCTCAGATCCCACTCGCCGGGTAACTCAAATGGAACATTATTTCTCTTTGTATGGAATTATAGATGAGTTGGCCAAAATATGGTATGGTGTTCTCCATCTAGATCAAGAACGTTGGGAATGGTGGCAATGGAGAAAAAATGCCTACCAAGGATATGTGGCTTGGACACACTTTGTGGCAGTTCTTTATGAACGCTTTCACACTGACACCAACCATTTAGGTTGTTTGACAAAGCTGAAACAATCTGGCACATTGGAAGACTGTATAGTCGCTTTTGAGCGATTGGATTTATGTACAAAGGGCATGTCCGATTCTTTTTTTCGAGAATGTTTTATCAGTGGCCTCAAGGATGAGATTTTTTCCCATGTCCTCATGAATCGACCTCAGAGTTGGGTGGATGCTACTAAAATAGATAAGAAATAACAACAGGTTGTCTCTTCTCAAAACCGAAAACCATCCTTTATCCCTCGCACTAAACCAGTCACTCCCACACCGCCTTCTACTCCACTAAAGATCCAGAAATTGACCAGGGAAGAAATGGATCAACGCCAACTCAAAGGCCTTTGTTATAATTGTGATGACAAATAGTTTCCTAGGCACAAGTGTAAGGGACAAAATATTTGTATGGCCATCTTGGAGGATGTTTCGGAACACGATGTTGAGGCTCCCCTTGTGGTCGTGTCACCTGAACCCACTGAGATGACTCCTCCCTCAAACCCTCCCAAAGTAAAACCTGTCATTTCCCTAAATGCTCTCACTAGCTTCTCTTCTCCCCAAACCCTCAAGATAATTGGTTACATTAAGCATAGGAAGGTCATCATTCTTGTTGATAGTGGAAGCACCCATAATTTTATTCATCGCCACATTGCCCAAGAAACTAATTGCTATATCTGTGTCATCAATAATTTTCAAATCATGATTGCCAATGGTGTGTCCATGAAATGTGGAGGGTGTTGTGAAAATGTGTCTCTCCAAATTGGTCAGTACCACATGGAATCTCATATTTTTCTATCGACATGGGAGGTTGTGACATTGTGTTGGGTGCAGAATGGCTAAGGAATTTGGGTCCCATTCTCACATATTTTAAGGAATTAACCATGCAATTCGACTAGGAGGGTCAACAATATAAGTTCCAAGGCATCACCATTGGTTCCCTGGAGATCATCAGTTCACATCGCATGGAAAAGATGCTAAAAAAAGGTCATTCTGGCATTATTTCACAACTCCATGCCATTCAAGCCACTGAGACACCCTTTGTGCTGCAAGACCTCCAATCCATCCTCTCTAAACATCAAGTGGTTTTTTCCACTCCCCAGGGACTCCCTCCTTCCCGTGGTGTTTATGATCATTCAATTCCACTTGTCCCCATAAGCCTTCCTCCCAATCGTCATCCCTTTTCCCAAAAAATTGAAATTAAGAAAATTGTTCAAGAATTGCTCAAAGCAGGTATTATCCACCCTCGTACGAGCCCCTACTATTCTCCTATGGTCATGGTCCTTAAGAAACAAGGTTCTTGGAGCATGTGTCCTGAATTTTGCACCCTCAACAAACTCACCATTAAAGACAAATTTCCCATTCTTGTCATTGATGGCCTCTTGGATGAATTGAGTGGTGCCCAGTTCTTTACTAAACTTGATCTTTGTTCTGGCTACCACCAGATACATATGAATGAGGAAGACATTCCTAAGACTGCATTTATAATTCATGAGGGACACTATGAGTTTTTGGTCATTCCCTTTGGCTTGTGTAATTCTCCCTCCACTTTCCAAAGACTCGTGAATAATGTCTTATGTCTTTTTCTTCGTCATTTTGTCTTAGTTTTCTTTGATGATATCCTCATCTATAGTAAAACCTGGACAACCCATCTTTCTCGTGTGGATCGATTTCTCCATCTACTCTCTCAGCACCAACTTTTCTTAAAAAAATCTAAATGTTATTTTGGCGCCTTGGAAGTCGGGTACTTGGGTCATCTTGCTAGCAAGGCCGGTGTCAGGGTGGATCCTAAAAATATTGAATCTATGCAATATTGGCCTCACCCAAAGACTCTGAAAAGATTGTGTGGATTTCCGAGTTTAACGGGTTATTATCGCAAGTTTTTAAGAATTATGGAAATATTTTGGTACCTCTCACTGCTCTCCTTAAAAGGAATTCTTTCACTTGGAATCCAACAGTTGCTCAAGATTTTCAAACCTTGAAGATGCCCATGTGCACCACTCTAATCCTAGCCCTTACTAATATCATAAAGACCGTTGTCCTAGAATGTGATTCTTCTGGGAAAGGAATTGGAGCAGTTCTTATGCAATAGGGTTGGCCTTTGGCCTTTACCAACAAACAATTGTCAGAGAGAAATTTGGGCAAATAAATCTATGAAAAGGAAATGTTGACTACTTTGCATGTTGTGGATCTTTTGTGCCCTTATCTATTGGGGTTGTTAGTACCTATATTTGGTATGGTAAAAAAAAATTATAAAAGGAGAAAGGTTGCATAAAAGGGGCCATTTATGCAGTGCTAGCCAACATTTTTACCAAAATTTAGAGGTTTGGTAAATGAAAATGTGGATTAATGGTTAAAACATTGTTTTTTATTTTTTGTTTTTATTATCAAGGCCACAAGGATAAATGGCCATGTATCAACATGTGTCAAGAAGGAAGAGTATACCCACCAGGTGAAAAAATCAATGCCTACAAAGGGTCGAAGTAAAGTGTTCAACACATCGGCAATCAATGTAAAGAACAAGTGTATATAACTATGCCAAATACTAAAAACTTCCACGAAATGGTTATAGATGCATTGTGATGGTTACTTGGCATCGAATTGAATTGTTAGTCGGCGAATTCCAATAAAGGGAAAATGGTTCAGGATTCTAAAACATCAGAAAGTAAATGCTATATAATTGTTTCGTAGCACTTTTTGTTTTTGGCATATTATGAATAAATTCGCTACGAAATAACCCAGTAGTGCTTTGTTTTGCTATAAGGAGATATACTTATCCCAGATCCTAGCAAGTGTAAATATCGAATTAATTTTGGTTTTGAAATGGATATGGAGAGTCCAACTCACCATGAATCTATTATTCCAGCATTTAATTCCAGTATTTCTACTAGACAAAACAAATCTCAAAAATGATGGCAAAAAAAAACGAAGTATTTTTCAAGCCCGTTTCAAATAGAAAATTCAAACATGGATTCTGAGAATCTGGAGATGAATTTCAAAAATATGAAGGAGGTTTTTCTCATGAACCATATATTCTACAAAAACCTCTCTCAAAATTGCAACAGGTGTTATGGTTTAATTTTTAAAATGTGCTACAAAATGATTCTGCAACGCTCTATTATGATTTTCCCTGTTTTTCTTATTGAATTCAAGCGTAATTTTCGAACAGTTGGAGAGGAATATAGAAAATATGAAAGAGGATTTTGTCACTAATGGACCTAATAATAAAACGCTCTCTCAGTTTTTTCATATCTATTACAGTTTTTTCATGACCATTAGAAGGGCCAAAAGTAGAAGGGTCAGATCTGGTTTGGGAAGAGTGGATTCTAGGATCCACTTTACGCTCCATAACCAAGGCTCAAAGAAAGGCCTTGTCCAAGGAAAAGTTATCAAACAAATCTACTTCACAGTGTAAAAACATTAACAAACCAAAAATGAATTTAACAACCAGTACCTCTTTTGGATCAGAAATATGCATTTGGATGTGCAACTTGTAGAAGACGTCAATGTAGTTCTTGAAATATTTATTGGCAAGTTGGCAGAATTACAACCATTTAGACAGGGGGTTATGGAAATATCCCATGGGATACAGGAGATCTATGAGTTCCTAGAAAAATCCATCCTATGATGTGATGTTTGTAGGCCTTGTAGCTATTGGTTCGTTGAGGTCAACAACCAAAGAACAATTCTCCAATTAGGTGTCCCACCAAGTTTGCACAATGCCTTCCAACTACAAAATTTTGATCTGAAGTTTCATGTCTTTGATCATCTCAGGACATGTCTTGAATTAGGTGTAAAAACTTCAAATCCAAGAATCGATAGTCTCACCATTCATTTGGCCTGGAAACATGGGAAATTGGAAGCATGTATCGAGTTGCATGGGTGTTGGAGCTCAAAACTATTGCATACAAAGTAATTTATCTAGAGCCAGAGATAAATATTAAATTGGTGTTAATACATTGGATGTGAAGTCCTTTTTGGATGGATCCTTACGTGGCAGCGTGATTTTTATCCACTTTTGGGTGCGCTCTAAGGTTGTGTGCATGGACAATTCTGAAGGGGGTGAACTAGAAATTTTGAATCGATGGATGACCTTCTGTCTAATTATTGATCGTGAGCATAAGTAGGTCGAGAAACATTATTTGAAGCAATAAGTTGAAGATGATGTTGGATGTGGCACACTAAGAAGTTGTGGGGATCTCATGCTCTAAGCTGTTGTAGTTCCTTGAGAAGGGATCACTATGAGCCCCAAAAACTAAGATGCTACAGGCCCTATTAACGACGTACTAAAATCTCTGAGTATAGTGTTGGATGCTAGGACTTACTATCCCAAAAAATATTTCATGAGATTTTTGGGTGGCCTCTCCATCATCTTCTTGATTATGAGCATAAGATTTCCAATATTACTGCTATGATACCAATTGATATGCAATTAATATCAAAAGTGTGCACTAGCAACAACATGGCGCACCTGGAAAAATGTGACAACAAAGTAAAACTAGAGGAAAACACAACAAGCATGAAGAGAATAGATAATAAGTGGAAAAATACAATCATCCCATTACATAAGAGAGGGGAGCCTTCAACCCATTCTTCACATAGAATGAGGGACAACTCCTTAGGTCAATACACCCTAAAATTCCAAGTGTAAGGAAATGGGGGTTTTAAGTAATGAAAAGTGGTAAGTATGGTCAAGAATGGTACGATGGCTCTTCAAGGGAGTTCCTAGTAGCAAACTCATTCCATAGTAATACCACTTACTAGGGCACAATGTCAACCACCAAGGTGAAATAGGGAAAAAGTAATAATGTCTAAGTATATGTCATGAAATCTAAATAAGTCTAAGATACAACATGCTCAAATGCCTCAAATATTGAAATGACACTTACTATACCTGACTTGTACCTCATGGAGAAAGGCCCAATGCCTCCCAAAATCCATCGGGTGTGGTGGATGCCATATGAAAATATATGACCTATGTGGTGGTGAGAAGGGTCTCCATATGTGCAGGTGGATATTGTTGGTCATGTAGACTCTCAGCACTCCATATCTGCAAATTGAGGGCCTCGAGACATAATATCCTAATTTATCACACAAAATGGGGATAACACCC
>ML808511.1:0-16834 GCA_009831015.1 Picea engelmannii | reverse complement strand
TCTCTCTCCCTTCCCCCTCTCCATATGCCCCTCTCTCCCTCTCTCTATACCCCACTTTCCCTCTCCCCTTATCTCTCTCACCTTTCTCTCTCTCACTCTCTCTTTACCTATCCTCTATCTCTTCCTATATCTCTCCCTCTATCTCTTCCTCTATCTCTCCCCACTATATAAATCTCTCCCTCTATCTCTCCCTCCCACCCTCTCTCTCTACCCATCTCTCCCACCCCCCTCTCTTTCTCTCGCTCTCTCTCCCTCATCCTCCCACTATCTCTCCTACTCTTTTTCTCTCTCTCACACCCTCTTTATCTCTCTCTAAATACCCCTCTTTGTCTCTCCCTCCCTCTATCTCCCCCCATCTAACAATCTCTCCCTCTCTCCCTCTCCCTCATTCCTTCTTTATCTCTCCCTCTCTACCCAACTCTCCCTCCTCCACCCCTCTCTTCCTTCATATCTCTCTCCATATCTACACCTCTCTCTCTCACTCCCACNACACACACACACACACACATTTTATCCCCTCTCTCACCACTCCCTATCCCCCTATATCACTCTCACTCTCTCCCTCCCTCTATTCTCTCTCCCACCCTAGTCCCCTTTCTCCCTTCAACTTAACCAATCCACCACAAATAGACGTTTTTTAAATTTTAGTCTGTCAAGTTCCCTCTCAACTACTTCGCTCCTAATCAGAAAATTTTTATCTAATAACATGCAAAAGTCCCTTCTTAATCATCAACTATTAATCACAAGTACTCATGACATGGAGATTGGATTCAATTTGTGATTGGGAAGGTGGAATTTAATCATTCATGGATGTCCCACATTTCAATGTGAACATGTGCTAAGTTTATTCTCAAACAACAACCTTCCTTTGAGTAAGTCATTATGCACAAAAAATAAGGGATTAAAGTAGCTTATATATAAGTCACTATGAACATAGGATATGAAGTTCACTGACTTCCAAGTATAATCAATAATGAATTTATATGGGAGGGATGATAATCGATGGAAGAGACAAACTTCAAGAAAGCTAGAGGGTTTGAACGAATGAGTTGTATTAAAACTATTTCCTAAAAAAAAATATTATCTTGCATGACAATAGAAATGTAAGGTAGGGTAATCATGCTACACATAAAATTTATAAGTTGGGAGCGTAGTTTTAGGTACCTTTATCATTTCCTATTTTGATCAAGACATTTTTACTATGGAATTTTAAAATTGGAGCAACATTGACCCATGCATCATTGAGCATTGAAGCTCTCCATAACATTTCAACATGAAAGTGAATAGAATAATAGGATGACAATAATGTCTCTGGTAAAAATTGAATGAGGCTTTGAATTGGTATCTTAAGGCACTCAATAGACGTGATTAACACATAAACTAGCACTTTTATAAGAGTATAAAGATGGACTTAATTTTTAACAGAAAAAGTCCCTACAAGTTTCATGTGGGTATTGTGATCTAGATAGCTATTACAATTTTATATTCAAATTCTTAAATTTAGGATCCCAAAATGAGCTCTACCAACAATGATTATGTGGGTATTTTCTTGGAAAAGTATTATGATAAGAGCATGAGAAATAGAGAGAAAACCACATAATCCAATGTACAAAATCCAAAATAAGACTAAATATTTTGGACCAAGAGAACCATAAATAAAGAGATAAGACTAAATAAAAAGAAAGAGATAAGACTAAATAAAAAGGTCTAATTTAATTTTAAAAGAGTTTTGAATTCATTTTAAAAATAAAATCAATTTTTATATAATTTAAGGGTTTGAAACCTTTACATATAAACAAAATTTTAAGGCAATGTTGATGCAAAATGTTCCAGACCTATCACTTCCTAATGAAAATGCACTCTCTCTGAGGTGTTGAACCACGACCCAATCAATGATATTAATTAATGTGCATGAATGGAGTGATAACGGTAGATGGCGGAATTGGCATTTTAGAGAGTGCATGCTCTTTTGCAATCTATATCTTAAAATAATATTCTATCTATCTGTATAGAAAGTATGGGATCTTCAAGTACTTGTAAGACAAGAAACTAATAAATGGCATAGAAAGTATCATAATACTTAGGTATGGAATCTTAAAGTACTTTGGAATATTTATTTCTTTGATTTTGAAGATGGTATGTAAGATAACTTTGCCAATCATAGTTTTGAAAACGTCCACCACCACCTCGATCGAATGAATTATGTCCACATTCAACTCAACTTTAGCCAATGCCCTTTGACAAGAAACTCAATATTAAGAGGATCTTGAGCATTAGTGCTCACAGAACTTCTTAAGGTTCTTGCAGGAAGCCCACATCCTTATGTTTGCGCAAAGATTTGTGGTTACATAAATTTGGTAGTCTTCTCCAAATTTTGTGATAAAGTAATTGAACAGAACCTCATCAAAGTCTCTCCCACCTAAAGATCTGTCAAATCCATGAGAGAGGCTATTAAGTTGACCTTTCAAGAAGGATGCAACACAGACTTGCATATCACTGTGGTCAACATCGACGAATACAACGTGAATTGGATAAGTATCCCACAAATCCATCTTGTAAATGTCATATGCTAGGGCAATGGTGGTGGACTTGTGCAACAGACAAAGAGGTTTTATATTGGTTATGCATGCTGCATCTAAATAAGCTCACCTCTTCAATTCCATGAAGTAGGCTAGTATTCTGATCACAGAGTCGAAAATTGGCAATGTTTCCAAATTCTTCATGGATATTACCTTTAAATAGGATAGAAGCATACCTAGGATTTTTGTCAGGGTGAATACTTTATTCTCTTATAAATACCAGGCATGGATGAGAATACCATCGCCAAACACCTCTGAGGCCTGAAAGGGGAATAAATAGAGATCATGTTAGACCTATGGATCACGGAACTTCCTTCTAATTAAGCTATTGATTTGCATAATGATGGTTTTCGGATTCAACGTTGCAGAGATGGGATTGTTCTTTTTTGCTCGAGTTGCTTCTTCTCCTCCTAGAAGACCCTATAATGGGGGTTGAGCATCCCATTGTGTCTCCGAGAACTGAGGAGAGGGAGAGGGTTATCGCCAATGAGTGGAGGTCAAGATATCGATTCTCATGGTGCAAAGAGGAACTATTAGAATTCAATACATTTCTATTGATGAGAAGATTACAGACATTCTGACCAAGACATTATACGGAGCAAAGTTTGTGTACTTCCAAGACAAGCTTGGTGTAACAGAGAAGGTCTCCATCATTGAGAGGGAGTGTTGATGTTTGAGACAGCATCATGAGAATTTCTCCCTGGAGGGTCCTCTGTGGACTAGTAGAGGGGAATGTGGACTTCATACTGACATGCCTCAGACAGTCAGATAAAGGAACCAAGACATTGGTTTCACGAGGAAACCTCTATATGTTTTGTGACACATTAGTTCCATGAGGGAACCTCGATCTATCTTAGACATGTGTTTCACAAGGGAACCATAAGATGTCTAGTATGGACACAGTTCATGAGTGAAACATGACGTTGGACACTTCAGTATATTTGGGTGTCCAGTATACATTCATGTACCCAAGGAGAAAAGTACCAAGCTAGACCCTTCAGGTATAAAGGGTACATTTGTGGGGTAAAGTGAGTCTTCGAAGCCATACTAGATCTACATCCCTATTCAGAGATAGATTGAGGTGAGAAGAAATGTTACCTTTGAGGAGGAGGTAGCCTTCAGAAGATCTATAGGATCTCACATGGATATTGATAGTGAGAGATAGGAAGAGATGGTGCCTTCTCCCCGCCACCCTCCAACATTTCTTAGGGAGATAGTTGAGCTTATTGATTCAATTGATCCCATTGATCATGTAGCTCTAGTTGATGTTCACAGAGATATTGTATCAGGTCAGAAGAGACCTGCATGGGCTCTTCAGACTCTGCAGGAGGAAAAAGTACATGCAGTTGCTTGTGGTACCTTCTGAGAGAGAAATATACCTCAGAGATATGTGTTCTATTTTGTACCTATGAGCCACATCATTGATTATGAGCCTTCATGTTATGAGGAGGTCTAGTCAGCCAATATGGAGAGATGCCATGATAGAGGGGTATGAGTCTGTCATGAAGAATGATGTGTGGGATATTGTTTTGATACCTAAGGGGAAGTCTGTAGTGACTTCCAAGTGGATCTATAAGATCAAACACACAACTAATGGGAGCATCGAGAAGAAAAAATAGATATGTGTTGCTAGAGGATTCTCTCAAGTGGAGGGAATAGATTATGAGGAGAAATTGTCTCCTGCTACTCAATACACTTCTATCTGGATGATTATTTCCCCTGCAGCATCCATGGGTTGGAGAGTACATCATATGGATGTGAATACAACCTTTCTCAATGGAGATATTAAGAAAGAAGTATACATCGAGTAGCCAGATGGTTTCGTGATACATGAGAAGGAGTCTCAAGTGTGTAGGTTGAAGAAGGCCATGTATGGAATTAAGAAGGAACCTCAAGCTTGGTATGTAAGGATTGATGGACACCTAAAGAGTTTGGGATTCAAAAAAAGTGTTGTTGATCCCAACCTGTACTACAAGAATTTTAATGGTGATTCCCTAATTTTGGTCCTCTACGTTGATGATTTATTTCTCATTGGTACAGAGAGACTTATTGATGAATGCAAGTATGTGTTGGCCTCTGAGTTTGAGATGAAGGACCTTGGTATGATTCAATACTTCTTGGGACTAGAGGTGTGGCATAGAACTAATGAGATCTTCCTAAGTCAGGCAAAGTACACAGTTGAGATATTGAAGAAGTTTGGGGTGTTGAACTGTAAACCCATGGATACACCAATGGTGACGAATTTGAAGAAGAGAAGTGTGTCATCTTCTGATTCCAACAAGATTGATTCGACCTTGTACATATAGTTGATTGGATCATTGATGTATCTAGTTAACTCCAAACCAGATATTTGCTATGAAGTGAGTGCACTTAGCCAATTTGTGAATCAATCGAGACAAACACACTGGATTGTTGCAAAGCATGTGTTGAGATTCCTATGAGGCACAGTTGGACATGGTCTGAGATATACTTCCAATTCAAATGAGATTGTAGGGATATATTGACTCTAATTGGGTAGGGATCACAGTGGACAGGAAGATGACCTCTGAGTGTTTCTTCACTTTGGGATTTTCCATGGTTTCCTAGTGTAGTAGGAAATAGACTTATGTGGCTTTGAGCACCACATAAATAAAGTATATTGCATTGAGTGTGGCATTTCACGAAGCAGTGTGGCTTCGCAAGCTCCTTGCATATTTATTTGGACATGTGTTTGATTCCACCGTTATTCATTATGATAACCAGAGTTGTGTGAAGATCTCAGAGAATTCAATGTTTCATGACAAATTGAAACACATTGAGATCAAGTATCATTACATTCAAGACATGGTGTAGAAGAAGGAAGTATTGGTGCAGTAAATTCCTATAGATGAGTACGTTGTTGATGTTCTTACCAAACCAGGACAAAGTTCGAGTACTTTCGTGACAGACTTGGCGTGGAAGAGAATGCTTCCCTCATTGAGAGGGAGTGTTGATGTTTGCATATTCCTGAGACATTCTCCAGATTGTACTTCTCCATGACTGAGTTGATTTCATCTGTGAGGACACTTATTTGAGAAGGGATAAGTGTGAAACTTATCCAAGAATGGATAAGTGGGTTTGGGCTTATATCCCAACATCCCTTGTGGAAATCACATGAGTACATGTCAAGGGAGTTGACCTTGATGTCACACACTATGGGGAGTTGAACCTAGTGTTTCTAGAGGGAATAGCCTCTATAAGTCCACATGGGAGTGCCATGTGTGACAAACATTTTACTACTACAGTGGTTGTGTACCACTGGAAGTGACTATGTGTCACTAAACAGTAGTTTTGTGCTACTATAATTGGTTGTGTACCACTGGACAGTAGTTTTGTATAACTATGGAAATATACCTCCCTAGCTAAGAGGGAGTGTTGATGTTTCAACATCGGGCGGACCTTCAACTAAATTGGGCTGCATACCAATGGAGATAGGATAAATTTATCACAAAGGTGTACTTGTGGTAAATGGGCCCAGGTGTAGTCCTTCCTTGATCATGACAAGGAATAATATGGGCTTGAGGTGCTTCGAGTTATTTCCGCGTGTCAGTTAGCATTGGAATGACATTCACTCACAGGTGTGTACATGTGGTGAACAACCCTGGTGTGGTCTTTTTCCTAGTCATTGTGATTTGACAAGGAAGGATAAAGACTCAAGATTCTATATGTTATCACATGCAGACCCAGAGGGAGCCTGATCTCATAGAGAGTCATTTGACTCAAAGCGAGAGTTGCAGAAGGAGTTTACCATCGGTTCAGGTGGGAGAGAGACATCTCCCAAGACTGACAGACAAGTGTCATGAGTCTAGGGTGAAGTTTGTATACTTCAGAGTTAAGATTGGCATGATGTAGAATGTCTCCCTCATTGAGAGGGAGTGTTGATGTTTGGAAAACATCGGGAAGAATTTCTCTTAGATTAATAATTAATAATATAATTATTGATTATTAGATAATATATATAATAAGTAAATGGTAATAATAAAGATTTATTTATTATTAGATAATATATATAATAAGTAAATGGAAATAATAAAGATTTATTGATTATCCAAGGGACAAATCCTTCATGGATGGTCACCATATGTTCTCTATATATGGAACACTCATCATTGTAATAACATATCGAATATACAATATTATCTCATATAGAAAAATAAACAGAAAGGACAATAATTTTTTATATATTAAATAATATTTAAGTTATCAATTAAGTTTAGTCTGTATGTTATTATGATGGAACATTATTTTTCTTACTCAAATTTTATTCTCGTAAATAAAATGAAAAAACATTAACACAAAAAATACACAATGATAAAGTATTAACATAAAAAATACATTGTGTGACACCCACCGAGCACACGCACTCTTTGGGAAGATTCAGTGACAAGACAGACGAGGATAATAAGGAGGGAATGATAGATTGGGAAAGAAATTGTATTATGGGTGTGGGCAAGAGCACCTTGGGGAACAATGGTGATGTGTGAGCCCAAGGGGGCACACACCCCTCTTCCGTTGTGATGAACGATGGAGACATGGGTTGCAACTGGGAAAGGGTGGGGCAAGTTGGGAACACGCCCAAGTAGTGGACCTATTTTTCGTTGGCATTGTTATCACATAATATATACTTTCCCAAATCCTAAAGGTAATTAGGCCAATATTGGTGTAACATGAGGGTAATCCTATCACTTTCACACCAACAGGATACCATTTTCTATTAAGGAAAAAAGACCTACTCCAAGGGAGACGTCCCTAGACCTAGTGGGTTGATGAAGGTAAAGAAATAGTAAGTAAACCACCCCTCTCTATAGGTCACTCAATTCAAGTTTATGTCTTGAAAGGATGAAGCCAAAAGGAATACAAAGTGCACCTACCCCTTACCAATACAACAAAAAACGTTAAAGCGAATAACAAGTCATAATAATGTTTCAAAAAGATAGTAAACTTGTAAATATATGTTGGCAATTTGTGTATACAACTAATGACAAGTAAATGATAGCAATAAGTAAATAATATCAATTGCAACTTATATCAACAAGAACAAACTTGTGTAGATAATGTAACTTATGTGATTTCTCTAAATCTGTCAACCGGAAATTAAATTTAAACAGGCTTCTAATGATAACTGTAACAGTAGCAGAAAAGAAATGATGACAACAATAACAACCTTTAGAAATGTACTTTAAAGAGGGAATTAGATGTAGATTTTAATTATGATTGATTGTTCTTTGCCTTATACAAATTATGGGTTGATTAATATGGTCAATAAGGCTGATATAAGTTGCAAATGGTGGTTGTAGCAATGATTATGACAGCAACAAGTTAGTTGTTAGTATCTCTAGACTAGGTTAGCAAGTTAGTTTAGGTTAATAGGGTATCAAGCAAAAAAATTGAGTTTGAGGTTTGATGATCATTGTCAAATAAGTGAGGAAAGAGGATTAGTGTCTTCTTAGGGTAGTGGAGTCCAAGAGGGAAGAGGGACCTAGGAGGAGTAGTACCTTAATCCCTCCTAGGTTTTGACCTCAAGAAGGTGGGGGGACTAGGATGTAGGAACTTCTAGGCCCTAGAATCTCCTTCTCCTTGGATTTTTGGTGGATGAAAAGTGTTATGCACAATAACTAAATGTAAACCTCTAGAGAGATAGCACTTTAGGTCCCTAGGGTTTCACTAGTTAATAGTCCAATTTGATGAAGCTTGGCAAATAAAAAAATGCAATTTCATAATCTTGTATGAGAAAGCAAACCATTACCATAATCATTAAAAATGACAAAGTAAGAATCCATTTACTTGCACCAAGAATAATCATGTAAAACTATGCAACATTTCCACAAAACTTCATAAAATTTGTCCAAGTGCCAAAATAAGCCTTAAAAGAGAGATGCACCTTCCTTGTTTCAGCCAATAACCCCAATAGGGCACAAATTTCAGACCTCCTTGTCTCAATGAGAAGTTTCGATGATAAAATGAAAGTACTTTTGTATTATTTATACAAAATTATGACCTTTAATTTACTTTTAGGTCAAAAATAGCGTCGACCTGGCCAGTTTATTACAAAAATTAAATTTTTACCAAAATAAATTCAATTTGCATCTAAAAATCCCTCCAAAGGTGATTTCATGCACCTCTAGGGTGACGTTGGGCCTCAAGTGTGGAACGTTGGGCAGGGGAGATGAAATGTTGGGCCTCCAAAGGCCTAAAATATTTCTCACACGTGCCAATAGCCTCATGAATGCCTTCAAGATGACAACACCAAATGTAAAGGTGACGTCCAAGGCCTCCCAAGGCCAACGTTCAGGTGGGAGGAGCATGAAACCCTAGGTATAGGTCTTCCACAGTGCCTCCAAAGGCAATGTCCTTCTTTCTCCTAGTGCAAGTCTTCAATCCCTTTCATTCCCCTTGGTTGGGGTCTTAGCATCCATCAGTGGGATTTGAACACTATGAAGGTTTGAGCTAGTCATTCCCTCATGTGCACCTGCCCACCTGGAAAGGTCCTGCAAAGACAACAAGTACGCCCTCCAGGGGTTCATAAGTCACAAGGATGATAGCATGTAAATCACATCCAATAATTAAATCACCTGAACATGTGCATCAAACCCCCCTTAATCCCAAACAAATGCTCAAAGACATTATGCAATTTGACAAGTTTAGGTTTAGAGGGGGTCTTAGGGTGTCCTATTGGGCTAATCCCCCATAATTCAGGGGTGTTTCCCAGGTGGAGTCTGGTCCAAGTCATGCAATTGTATGAGGTGGCATGGGGTAAATTTTTGGGCATGAGGTGCATGTGATAACAGGGAAATGTAGAGTCTTACATGTGGGTGCCTTTGTGGAGGGTGAGTTTCACCTTGTCATGGATGCAATTGTTTCTTATCCCATTCATTTCCATTTATTCTTAGTTTTATTTATTTTGATCTTTTCTCTTGTTCTACAAGGGAATAGTTGAGGGCCATTGTCCTGGCTTGGTGAACAGAGGTGATAGTGTTATCCACAAAACATTTCACAGAAATGATAAGGTTGGATCGTAATGAGACCCCCTTTCTCTTGGATATGCCACCAAAATCCACTACCCTAGCCTGGTGACCAGATAGGTGGTAATGTCATGTTGCTACATTTCCATGGTCATAATAGGCCAAGTCATGATGAGACCTCATATCCATCAACTAATACCTTGAGTCTTCATGTTATCTTGCGGGTCCCATTTTCTTACTAAGAAGATTTTCATTGATTTCTTAGGGATCCCTCGGTGAAGCATCTTGAAGGTTTTAAAATTGGATTTTAACTCTTTCCAGCTACTTTTACCCTCTGGGCCTTTATCCCCTTCTTCCTACGAGGTAAGGTAAAAATATTCCTAGTGTATCCAATCCCAATGCCCAAGAGATGGGGAGATGGAAGGAATAAAGATGGAAAGTGGTAAGTATGGAGGAATAGATGATGACTCTTCAAATATCCACCCAGTAGC
Source organism: Picea engelmannii (assembly GCA_009831015.1). Lineage (NCBI taxonomy): Eukaryota > Viridiplantae > Streptophyta > Pinopsida > Pinales > Pinaceae > Picea > Picea engelmannii. Next base: position 6,784 of record ML808511.1, on the reverse strand, counting down.
AACCCATCCTAAAGGGAAATCAACTTACTAGGGCACTGTGTCACCCTCCCAGGTTTAAACAAGGAAAAGAGCATAATTTTCAAGTAAACATCATGAAATGAAGAAGGATTCAATACAACATGTTCAAGTGCTTCAAAAATCAGAGTGATGCATACCATGATACCCGAACTCATCACCTCATGTAGCAAGATCCACTGGCACTTCAGGACCAAGCTCGTGTGATGGACTTTGTTTCTAGTGATATGTGGACTGTACTTGAAGAAAAGAGGGGCCCTTCGGGGCTATGCTTAGGTAGTTCAAATCTTGACACTCTGTGTTTGGAACATGTGGGCCTCGAGACATGATCTTTTTAGTTATCCATAAGATAGGGGATAACATCTGGTTCCAACTCGGGGACATGTACTCACCGTAGAGAACATGAGAACCTCAGCATCTATGGTATGACATGTGCCTGCTAAATATCAACAAAATATATTAGTAACATCTAGGTGGTGATATCACCCCTTGTCCATATATGATTTAAAAAACCGAAATAAAACAAATTTTAATCATGAGAATATATATATATATATATATATATATATACAAATGAAACAAAACAATATAAAAAATGCAATTACAACTATATTAACATGAAATTCAATGGTATGTACAATGGATGCAAATTCCTACCTACTCTAACTTACCTATACTTACCTATCAAGTCAAGTATATTCACCATGATGGGGTTTGAGGACACGTCGATTAACCGGTAATGGACGTTTCCTCCCTTCAAGCATAGATAAATAGTAGGCATCGTTGACTGACTTCATTTTGATTATGAAGGGTCCAAGCCAAAATTTCGCACCCCCCTTAACATTGTTAGGATGACCCTTTTTAGTGTCCCACATCCATACCATGTCTCCTTCTTGGTATTCTTTCACTTCAAACTTCATTAGTTCTTGTATCACTTTGATGTATTGTCTTGAGGAAGGAGGGTGGGACTCAGTTGTAAGGATTTATTGTTGGCTTGGTTTAATCAATAGGTCATCATCTCAATTTTCTACTAGTTTGACAAAGCCAACATCTCTATCCTTATATTTATCTAGGAGTTCTTGATACTCTTGTTTCTCTTGCCATTGTATCTCATCAAAATCCTCCTCTGTGGTGAAAGGAAAATATTTTGGGGAAAACGTAGGGGGTCTTTCCTTAGTTGGATCATGTGTTTCATGAATATTAGTTTCAATGTCAATTTTTTTTACATGAGCCTTGGCCATTGGCATGTTGGGGAGGCATGTAATCATCCCATCCTTCATAGGTAAGTTGATATAAGTTAAATCCATTTCTAGTGTGCCACCCAACATTGTAGTGAACTTCTTGGATAAAAGCATGCCCCATACATTAGTGACATCTACCACCACAACATCAATATGGGTCACTCTCTTGTGATACTTACCAAGGTGTACCTTAAAACTCTCAACTACCCCATGGGTAGGCATGGCCCTGGACTCAAAACCGCACACATTTATATAAGGTTGTGTGGTTGTTAGGCCTAGTTGCTCCATAACCCTTAAAGAAATCATGTTGGCACCTGCTCTTGAGTCAAGCATACAGTTGTTTAGACATTTGTTATTTATTAGAAATGAAATAAATAAAGGTGGGTGCCCATCATATTGTACCCTGAAATGATCTGCTTGTAGCATAATAGGAGGGTCTATTAGTTCATCCAACACATTGAGGAACTTATCAAATCTTTCTTTCATGGATGGGACCTTAATAATTTCTTTTAACGGTATGGTTACATACATTTTGGCCAATGCACCTTCCAAGTCAAAATTCAAGTCAACCTTGTTAGTCTTAGAAGAGGTCTTAGGGAGGAGTATGTTCATAGGTGGAGGTTTTGGTTGTGAAGGTGTAGGGTAAGTAGAGGAAGGTTGGTTCATTCACTTTTTCCTAGTATACACTTGAAATTCTTGTATTTTCAACTTCTCTCTTGACTCTTGATCAAGGTTATTGATAACCTCCATCCTAGCCTTCTTAGCTTCCACCTTCATGCCTTCTTCATGTTCTTCAGGTGTGATATTAAGGCAATATTGTGGTTCTTCAAAGGTATGGTTCATAATGTTGACTTGATCATGATCCCCGTTGTTCAAAGGGAATTCATGCTCCCAATGTGATTCTTTGCATTGGAAACACCATGGGTTCTCTTCTACCACATTTGTGGGAGCTAAGGTGTTAGGGACTTCTTGATCATTCTTGGGCTTGAAACCTTGAATAGTCCTTTGGAATTTCCCTTTGTAAGGAGGTATAGGTGCTTGTTGTTGGGCTCTTTCTAGGTTGGCAATCTTATTCATCATCAATTCTTAGGTTTTTACCATGCCATCTACAGTCAATTGAATATTTTCCAAGATAGTGTCAATATCTGAGGTAGCCTCAGCGTTGTTAACTAATTTGGGTTTAGCATCCATCTTAACTCTTGGGGAAGAAAAGGGTTCTATCTTGGATGATGATAGGTTATTTTCAATCTTCAGAGACATCTCATGGGCTTCTTGAATTGTTTTAGGAGCTTTTTCCTTGATGAGGAAACCCATATGTCCTAAAAAGGCCTTGGTGTAAAGAAAAAGAAGAAAATTGTTTGAAGGTTGGTGGATTTTCGGGATCTATTGTACTAGCCTCTCAAATTTATCATGGAATTCCCTGATAGTTTCATTCTCCTATTTTTTTATATTATTAAGTCTTGTTAGTAACATGTTGGGGTCTTCTTTGACACTCCATATTTTGAGGAAGATGTCTTCTAATTGATCCATAGATGTGATATTAGCATTAGGGAGACCATTATACCATCTTATGGCACCATCATAAATAGTGGAAGAGAAAAAATTTATTGCCAAGTCTTTAGCGTCATCATTGATGGGTTTGAGTTGAAAAAAGGCCCAGAAATTATGCATGTTGTCTTTAGCGCTAACTACATCATTCCCAATGAACTTAGGCAGCCATTTTTCATACCTAGGGGGCATTTGTCGAGGGTATCCTGGAATGCCTTTCATGTATAACGGCTTAAAGAGTTTGGATGACCATTACTTTTGATTATTAGTCTGATTTTGATTATGGGTCTGAGTTTGGGCGTTAGACATTGTGTTTAAAGGAATATTACCTCCAAATAATGATTTTGTTGTAGGAGAGTTTCGGGGAGGTCTTCGTCTGTAAGATTTGGGAGGATTGTGTATCTCCCTAAACTTTTTGGAGTTGCCAGATAATATTTTCAAGATCACCAAAGGGAAGAGGGGATCAACCTCAATGGATTCACCAAGTAACCGTTTTGAAATGAAGGCTTTGTGTAAAGTCTTACCGAAAAAAGTGTCATTTGAGGAAAATTGACTAGATGTTCCCTAGCAATGGTGACAAAAATGTTATCGCACAATGTGTACATGCCCAAATACTAAAGGCAAACGGGATGATATTGTTTTAACACAAGGGTAATCCTATCACTTTCACCCCAATAGGATACCCTTTTCTATTTAGGAGGAAAGACCTACTCCAAGGGAGACATATCTAGACCTAGTGGGTTGATTAAGGGAAAGAAATAGTAAGTAAACCACCCTTTTCTTTAGGTCAGTCAAGTCAAGTTTAAGTCTTTAAATGATGAAGCCAAAAGGAATATAAATTGCACCTGCCCCTTACCAATACAACAACAAATGTTAAACGCAATAACAAGTGATAATAATGCTTCAACAAGATAGTAAACTTGTAAATATATGTTGGCAATCTGTGTATACATCTAATGACAAGTAAATGATAGAAATAAGTAAATAATAACAACTGCAAATTATATAAACAAGAACACACTTGTGTAAACAATGTAAAAAAGGGCATCAATGATATTACTTTGTCTTATTTGAGTTCTCTAAACGTGTCAACCAACAATTAAATTTAAACAGGCTTCCATTGATAATTGTAACAACAGCAAAACATAAATGATGACAGCAATAACAACCTTCATAAATGTACTTTAAATAGGGAATTAGATGTAGATTTTAATTCTGATTGATTGTTCTTTTTTCTTATACAGATTTTGGGTTGATTAATATGGTCAATAAGGCTGATATAAGATGCAAATGGTGGTTGTAGCAATGATTATGACATTAGCAAGTCAAATGTTAGTATCTCTAGACCAAAGCATACATTTATACATAGATATGATATTTATCTAGAGTCAACCACATCCTATAATATGTCAACAATTACTTCTTAATTCACTCAAAAATCTCTCCACAAATCTTTCAAGAATATTTCTCTAACTCTAATTTGACCTTTGAGATATGACAACTAACAAAAATTAATCTAGAATATTTCAAAGTGTATTATTATTCTAATAGGTTGAAGGGAGATCCACCAGTAACTAGATGGGATGAATTCAAAACCCTAATAAATTTCCAATTCTACCCTATCAAGTATGTAGAGGAACAATAGAACTTGTGGCACTACCTCAAGAAGAGGCAGGAGAAGAGTGTATGCAAGTACACCACTATCTTCATAAATATGGTCATCATGCTAGGTATTTTTCCCAAGAACCCATATGTACTCCTCAAGTATATGGGGGATTTACACAATCATATATAAAGGAAGGTGATGCTTTTGCATCTAAGGACAACAGATGACGCATGTGTATAGGAACAATACCTAGAAAACATAGGCCTAAAGAAGGGGCATCCAAGTGGTTCTAAGAAGAAAGAGAACCAAGGATATTCCAAGGAGGAAAATAAGAAGTGGAAAGGGGGGAAATATAATAATACATCATCCATTGCACATCAATGCAAAGATCCCACCAACCATTGTAAACATTAACATTGATGGAGACACTGAGGAAAGGTGTTGGAAACTACATCCAGAGAAGAACTCGAAGAACCACAAGAAGGATAGAAAGAAAAAAAACCTTCTAGCCATAGATTCGAGCAATCGGGTTGAAAGTAACTCTAATGTCGATGAAAACATTGCATTCACATCTATGTAGAAGGAGGTGAATCATGGTACCCTTGATCACCAGAAAGAGAAGGAGATGACCAAACTCTTCCACATCAAGATTCAGGTGAACAAGACCAAGATAGATGCTCTATCCGACTCTAGTTCACAGGATAATATCATAGGAATCAATATATTCGACATGATTATATTGACGTTTTGAGATCATCCTATCCCATATCCATTATGATGGGTAAACAAGGATGCAAAGGTCAAGGTAACGAAACAATGTAAGATTAAATTTGGTGTAAGTGTTGATTTTATAGGTGAAGTAGAATTGGATGCCATTCCCCTGGATGTATGTGGATTAGTGTTTGGAAGACCCTAATGTATATGAGGGATGTTCTCTTCATGTGGAGAGACAATCAGTGTCACCTCGTGAAGGATGGGAAATCCTTCATCATCAATGTGCAAAAAGAAAAATAAAAACTTTCACTGGTAAGTGCCAATCGAGCTAAGAAAATGATCAATTATAGCAATAAATATATTTTACTTTTCCTATTGGAAAATTAGTCTAGTGAAGACTCATTAAAAGTAAGGAAAACCCTATAATGGTGTACTAAGGAGCAGAAAAATGAATTGGATAAGTTGCTAAGGGAATATGAGGGTGTTCTAGGATCCTAAAGGGATGCCATATAAGAGGGAAGTCGACCACAAAATGAAATTATTTCCAGACTCCCCCTTGTTAAATATTGTGTTGTATAGATAGTTTGTTCTGGAAGAAAATGAAGTTAAGTAGCAATTGCAGCAGTTGTAGCGGCAGGGTGTGATTCGAATAAGTACCTCAGCCTGTGGTTCACCCATCATAATTATTCTCAAGAAGGATGGGAATTGGAGAATGTGTATCGATTAATGGGCATTGAAAAATATTACACTAAATAATAGGTACCCTCTTCCTAGGATCAATGATATATTAGAATAGTTACAACATGCCAAGTACTTTAGTAAGATGGATTTGAAATCAAGATATCAACCCATGATAAAATCATGATATCAGGAATTTTGATAGACCATGATGAAACTTCTTGTCGGAATTCTAATGAACCAACCCTACGAATTTCGATAGACCATGACGAAAATTTTCATCAAAATTTCGACGAACCAACCATTGCAGTTCCTATAGACTGTGATGAAACTTTTCAACAAATTTCCAATGAACTAACCATCGTAATTTTGATGGTATGTCATATGAATTTTGATGGAACCATAGTTCTTTACTCTTTCAAAACTTGATATGCAATGAAAATGGGTTGAAGCATTTGTCGTACCTGAGACAATTTTGAGATGCAAATTCGTCGGTAAAGTGTCGAAAAATGGGCCCAATGTGGGCCCAATGTACTAGTGTAATGTTTCTGTAGAATTAGGTATCAATATGAAGACTTGGACCAAGTTCAAGTGATGAAACTTGTTGATTGGGCATAAAACATATCTTGCAAGGCTCAAGATCCATCAATGAGGCCTCAAACCACCATAGATGATCTCTTTGTGTGATATTTATCCTTCAAGTTGTAATATGAACACCATTAGAAGGTTTCAAGCACCAAGTTTTTGTTGTGGGGTGTTATAAATGGTCAAGAGAGGAAAATAAAACATTAGGACCTAAAGTAAGCTTCCAAGAATCCAAATCCAAGAGAAAATCCTTTAACCACCACACATTATGTATTAAGAGAATCAGATCCCTCCTGGTTAGGATATGGGAACCATTACAACATTTTGAGCTCTAGGTATCAAAAAAAAATTCTGGATTATTTCTAGGGAAGGAAACTCAATCCTCTCTCTCTCTCTC
>ML808510.1:114770-131485 GCA_009831015.1 Picea engelmannii | reverse complement strand
GGGGGTAACAATACCCACCTTTTGAGTTTAATGCACTTTGATCTTTAATGGTCTTTAATGATTTTAACTGTCTTCCTATGAGAGCATGTCCTTACTATTAGAGCTGTCCTACAACATAGACAATAGAGACACCAAACAATTGGAGGACCTATTTCTATTCTTAGTTTTTTTCAACATTGCATGGTAGGGAAGTTCAATGTCATTATTAAAACTAGCATAGTTTCCAAGGATTGTATTTTTCCGAAGTCGTCTGCTATGTTGTCTCTCTTTGTGGTGAAGAGTTGTCAATCTTACATTTCTTTTCTGTTGTATATAGTATCTATTTGTGTTGCTGTTGCATTAGGCACTCCCTTGGCTTATATTGTACTTTCTTCTTTCTACAGTCGTATTGTCCTGTTCTACTCATTTGTAGACTTTAATATTAAGATTGAGAGTGCTTCGAGAGGAATCATCTGATATCCTTAGTCCCCACAACCTAAGGCCATCATGCAAAGGTGGGACACTGTTTGTGGTTTCTTTAATCTGGTAAGGCATGAGGCGGCAGGCCACCAGCTTGACTTAGTGGTCATGATGGTTCTACTGCCTTTCGGCCACCTTGTGGGGGTGAACCGGACACATGGAGCATGAAATAACTAAGCTAAAGATTTTCAAAGTATAACACATTCAAAATGCAACTCAGACAATACAGTAGGCTCAACCAGACCCAGAATACTCTGTTCATCGCCTATATGCGTCAATTTCTAGCAATATTTCTTGTAGTTGCACCTTATTTTTATCTTCTCTTAGCTAGACATTTAGATTTTAGCAAGACACTTAGTTTATCTTTTCCTTCTTTCAGTATTGTTCTAGGACTTGCTTTTGCACTCCTTCATTGTAGCTATACTCGATGTACCCTTTTAGTCCCATTGAGCTACTTTTGTTGTCATTTGTTGGACATTAATAAAATTGTCTTATCTTATCTGAATGATTCCAGTGGTGAAGATACTCTGATGTACAGTTGCATTCATTCATTAAGAATTTCTCATTGTAACTTCTCTATTCCTGGGCTCTCACTCCATTCATAATGGAAATCCCATATTTATTCATGCTAGAGATTTACTATTTACATAAAGTCTAGAATATTACTGAGCATCTGATTGGGTACAGAAGGTTTCCTTCTGTGGCCCAACACAGGGTCAGACGGGTGCAGGGTGTTATTTCGAGTCTCTTAGTTGCAAAGATATTTTTAGGCCAGTAAATTTATTGTGATTCTTGTGAATACAATTGTTACATCAGTGGAAAAACATGTATTTACTTACTGATGATGGTTGAATTACAGGGTATTGTGTTAACAACACCTATGCACTGGCCTACTAGCAGAGGTTTCACATTTTCATGCTGGGCAAGGATAGAAAGCTTCCCTGAAAATAATGAAATGATGAATTTATTTAGCTTCCTCACAGAAAGTGGAAAAGGATGCAGAGCTCTTATCGACAAGGAGAGACTTATAGTAGAGGTGAGATTTTAACTAGTTGTTTCAGTTTCTTGGGCAAAGCCCTAGTATTAGATATCATATTAAGAATAATGGAAGATCAACAGTTTTTATATCTTTCAACAATCTGGAAATGCATGTTAATTGCCTCTTTCTCTTCTTCTTAAATTAAACCCGTGAACATTCTGCTGAAATGTATGACTTTCGAAGCATTTTTCTTCTACTTTCAGTGATTGGTGACAAAAATAGTATTTTTGTTTGTGGTGAAAGACATTCCTTTGGAATTGTTGCTATGTTTTTTATCGATTATACTAAAATTGTGAATTTGGTTATTAAAAAATGGAGGCATAACAAAACATTCATGACTAGGAAATATTGGTGTGCCATCCTTAACTGGTTGAAAATCTTTTAGCTATATATTGGATCTTGTATGCAACCAAAAAATGCAAAAATGGCAAGTTGAACTTCCTGGTCACAATTTGATTAAATCATTAAAACCTGATCCACATCAATAGGTACTTCTCTGAATGCTTGACACCCCTATTATGTTGTGCAGTACTAGCATGGATTTAGTTCTGAACTTCTTTGAGAATGCATCCTCCGGGGTTTGGGATGTGCTCCCTATGCTCCCCATGTTCTTGAGTCTCCACACATGTTGACCTCATTGGGAACGCCCACTGCCATCCCCTGTATGCCCTTGACAATTGGGGATTTCACTAAGAATGTCCCCTGCAGGTATGGGATGCTCCCAGTACTTGGTGGTACTTTGGGATGGCCCCTGTGGGGGCACATCCTTAGAAAACTTCATAAAATAAAAACAATAGAAAACATAATTTGTTTTTTCTTTAAAACAAGGTGAGGGTCCAACCACTCTCACCTTGCCTTTTCTTCTCTAGAAGGTTGTAGTTGGATTATTGTGAACAAGAAGCTTTCAGAGGGATAAAAGTGCGAACAACATTGATTTTCTGCTATATTCTGAGTGCATTTCAAGTTTGGCAAGCATTCTTTCAGTGAAAACTTGGACAAACATTAATTGTCTTTCATTTCTTTGGCTGGAAAAGTTAGAAGGGCAGTTAGATTTGAATTAGGGGCAAGCTGTCTTCACATTCCCATAGATGATATTTATAGTTTGCCATAGCACATAGATGCTGAGGACCTAGCAGAGGATGATTGAGCATGACTAGTGACTTGATCTTTTTTCCATTTCTTTTTTGTTATGACATTTTTCTCATTAGTATTTAAATGATAATGGATATAATTATATGCTGTATCATTGTATTGAATTTTGGTTTTGAGATTTATCATTTTACAATGAGAAATACAACGAGTCTCCTATTTAGAATCCAGTTTCCGAATTTGCAATTGCCAATTGGATCATGGATTTTGCTGCTTTCATTGTATAAATGTGTGATTAATTATGCATAAAAGATCTGTATTATTTTTATATTTTGACATTGTTGTATTCTTTATTTTTTTAGTAGCTTGGGGTAGGATCGCCTATGTCAGGGACCCCAATGTCCCCTGAAATTTTGAGGGCTCTCTCCACACATCCCTGAGATGCGTGACCACATTCCCGCATCCTGCACCCCCAAAAATTGGTGGAGCATTGCATAATTTAGACCCTCCTTCTAGAGAAGAATAGCATAAAACGTGTTCAATCTGGTGGTGTAGTGATAATGACATGGTATTTTTAGTAGAACCATACATAAACCCCTGAATGAGAGTTCTATATTGTGATACAAGATATTTCTAGATATATTTAACTGCACTTGGTATGTCAACTGTCCTTAATCTGTCTGTTAGGAGGTCAAGGCTAAGGTATGATGATTTAGGGAAAAGCATGGAAAGCCATGAAAATTGATAATGGATGGTATATGATATAGGTTGTCAAGGACGGGCTATAAATTTAGTATTATTGGCTGAAGATGAGTTTTACACAAGAACTGTGTTGGAGCTGTATAAGTAAGTCAGACCAATTGAAGTATGACAAAGAAGAAAAATAATACAATTTTCTTGGAAAAAGTTGTGCTTTGTACAGGAGCATATATCCTCCAATTTCAGTAGAACAATGATATATAGAAGAAGGATGAGAGTTACAATTGTAAGCATACAATCTGATGCTTCTAAGGTATGCAAATACATTGTCAGGAGATAAAAGGGTGGGCAGATTACAAAATACCACATGTATACTCAATTATAACTTTCAAATTATGAAAATTTATTGCCTTGAAGAAAAGTAAATCTTTCAGTTGGAAAGCAAGATCATGGATGCTTCTAAAATCTGCTATTTGAGACATTTCTCTTTGATTTGTAGTTCTAGATATTTCCATCATGGTTTCTGGATTTTTCAAATTGATTATGAATGGCATGCAAAATGATTCTTCATTTTTACCGTTATTACTTTCTTTTGTTACATGCTTAGATCCAGGACAACTCAATCTATATAAGCTTTTTATTCCATGTACCGGTCGGTCTTGTGAATGGTTAATAATATTCAATTGAATTGAATTCAACATGTACAGATAATGTGACATTTTCAAAGATCTGATGATTCACATAATTTGCTTAATTTAGAAGGTCTTTGTCTTTCCCATGGAAGTAGCACAGAGGTTCACTTTATCTATCAGGCACTTATTGCAATTTCTGTTGCAACGTATCCATTGACTTCTTGATTATGTATCTGACTGTCCAATACAGGATTTATACAAGCACGTGATGGATATTAATAGTTAGTAGTGATTCATGCTGCTTGTTTTAGTGGTGTGTTAAGATTTACTGTAGATACCATTATGATTAACTTCAGGGTTGAGTTGTAATTGGTTTTCTTTCATTAATAATCATAAAATGCCTGTTGATTCAATTACTATTTAGTAATATTGTGAGGCACTTGATAATTGGTTTTAGCTGGCCATCTGCAGACTATGACCACTAAAAGGCAAGCTGTTTCATTGAGGATTAAGTTGTCTTCAAAACAGTGGTACTTTCTCTGCATAACTCAGAGCACTGGTAGGACATTCTCTGGAGGAAATATATTAAGATGCTATGTGGATGCGGATCTTGTGGGCAGTGAAAAACTCAGGTTTGTGTCCCAATGTTCCCTTTGAATTTTATTTTCTTTCGCAGGATAAATCCAGTGTTGGCTGGCTTGTCTATTATGTGCACATGCCAATAAATACTTATAATTCTTTTTTCTCCTATTCATCATATATTGTTGTCAGATATTCAAAAGTGACTGAACCGTTGACACAATGCACGATTGGAACTAGTGCCCCATTTGTTGTGGTCAGTGACTATGAAAGTGAAGCTTTTGCTAGCAAACTCTCATTGCCCTTCTGTGGACAACTCGGCCCAATTTATTTGTTTGATGATGCACTTACTTCTGATCAAATTCTAGGCATCTTTTCTCTTGGTCCTACCTACATGTACTCCTTCCTTGACACTGAAGTTGGGCACGTTCAAGAGAATGCTTCAATGTATGGCATTCTTGATGCAAAGGAGGGGCTCGCACCAAAAATAGTTTTTGGATTCAATGCACAAGTAATTGAAAATCTTCGAGTTTTTACACATGATTTAACATCAAGCTTTTAGTATTTCTGTGGCAATATATTTTATTTTGATGGTATTTTGTGTCATGCAGGCTAGTGCCAGTAGAAATCTATTTGACATATCACCTATGCTGGACCAAACCAAAGATCGAAATTTCTATGAAGCAACTATTATGGCAGGAACACAGTTATGTTATCGTCGCATTCTAAGAGACATACTTGATTGTGTAGGTGGCGTTTCTGTTTTCTTCCCTCTCTTAACACAGCTTGACCAACCGGTTATGCAAACTAACATCTCTGTACACGAAGAGGTAGCATATTCAGAATTTGGGTTTAGTGAACATGTTGCAGCAGAAGTTATTGAGCTTATAGCTTCTGTATTGGATGGGAATCTTGCCAATCAGCAATTTATGTGCAATATGTCTGGATTTTCTATCCTTGGATTCTTGCTTCAGTCAGTTTCACCTCAACAACTCACGAATAATGTTGTTTCATCTTTGGGCCATCTTTTAACTGTTGTTGGAAAATCTGGTAGGATTTCTTCACATGGTGAACTTTTTATGTATTTTGTTGTGAGTTTATTCAGTTTCTGCAATTGGCCTCCTAATCAGGTCTATTGTTTTCTAAGTTATAAAGAAAGTTTCATGATGAGCAGGTTCAGACATGTCTCAGATTCTTGTCAAGGATGTTCTGCTGAGAATATATCTCTATCCCCATATATGGATATATGCACAGTTTATGGTTCAGCGAGAACTGTACATGTTTCTTCTAAATTATTTTGATACAAATGGTAGAATATTAGGAGGTCTTTGTGGTTTTCCAAGGATTCTTGATATTATACAGCAGTTTTATTGGGATAGACCAAAAGGCCGTCAAGCCTTTGGAAGTAAACCACTTTTGCATCCTCTAACAAAAGAGATAATAGGGGAGCGACCTAACCCAGAAGAAATTGGTAAAATCCGCCTTTTGTTGCTGAGCCTGGCTGAAATGGTGCTAAGGTATGATACAATTTATGTGGCTTAGATTCGGTGTTAAAGATGATTTTTAAGTTGCAAAAAATCCTAGCGTGTCTCTAACTTTGATGTATTTGCATTGATTTGCTTCCTTCCTTTTCACTCTAGAAAACAAAAAACCTTGTTAAGTATTTGGCAATCTTGGTACTGTGAGTTTGTTTTCTGTCTGTCCATAGTAACTCACAGGAATGGGCAATTGCAGGCAGCATGTTTCAATATCTGATGTAATAGCTCTTGCTTCCTTTCTGGATAAAAGTGATGATCTACTGTGTGTTGAGGATGTGCTGCATATGGTGCTTCGACTTCTTTCTCACAAGACTTTTCTTACAACATTTTTAGAGCATATTCATGCCCTTGGAGGTTGCCAGATCTTTCTAAACCTTCTGAAAAGGTAAGTATTTAATACATTCATTCTTATGTTTCAATGCAATCTTGTTCACATTTAGGACATATAAATATGTTCACCAAATAGTACCATGGGTCATAGCCTGGAAGCCTCCCTTGTGTTAGATCTCAATCCTTCACTAAAATGAGGGAAGTAATTGCTTAGGTGACAGTGGCAAGTATTTCCATATGTTACACCTATCTTGCATCTTGTGAAGGCTTTGCACAAGTGCCAGATATTGTGATAACAAAGATAACCGTTATTTAGATTTGTGAAATTGAGTACCTACATTCATTATTAGTCCAATGCTGAGCTTCCTAGAGTTAGGTCAGTTGCATCTATCTTAGTTGCTGAATGAATGCATGGGGATAATGATCCAAGGATATTCGGTATGTAGAATGCCCAAATCATAGCCATTGCCATTGTTGGTGTCGTATATTGTCTTAGAAATCAGCATCATTGTTACATGTTTTGTTTTTAGTTGACTACATTCCTAGGCATGTTTTGTTATTAATCATTGCAGATTGGATGTTTCATTCTATTTGGCTGGAGTAAAATGGTGCTTCTTTTGTTTAATGCAGGCAGACAGAAGTAATCAGGCTGCAAGGGTTGCAAGTGTTGGGAAGACTTCTTATTGGAATTCCTACTGAGAAAAAAGGCATACGGTTATTTGCTCTTGGAGGTTCAACTGCAAAATCTCTCTTAGAGAATCAATGGAGAGAGAAGTTAAAATTGGAGATCATTTTTGTTGTGATTGCAGATAGACTCTTAACATTTCCTTTCACAGACTCTGTGTGTGCTACCCTCTTTGATGTCCTCCTAGGTGGTGCTAGCCCTAAGCAGGTAGCTTGTTAAAACTTATCAATGACTTCCATGCTTTAATTTCTTAGTTATAACATATAAGAGAATTTTGGAATCTTGTTTTTCTTTGAAATTTCTGAAGATGCGATATGCTTTCGTTTTCTTTTTCCCATTTGGGTTAGGAACATATAGTGACGTGTCTACATTGGAGATGAAGGGTACAAAACATAAGCATTATATTGCAAATTGCATTTTCCTTTTTTTTTCAGGTTCTTCAGAAAGCTCATCATGAAGAACTGCAAGGTGACAAGAAAAACTCAGCCAATGGGCCTTCTGCACATTTTGCCCTGCCTCAGATTTTACAAGTTCTTTTCAAATTTATGTTAAATTGTGAAGACTTCGCAACAAGGGAACACATATTGAGAGATTTGCAAAAGTTACTTGAAGCTAATCTGGCAAACAATGACTGCTTGATTTCGGTATGCATTTTCCCGAGCCCCCACCCAGAGCAATAACAAAAGAACATATAGATAAATAAAAAGAAATTCAATCACTTCAAGCTATCCAAAAACAGGGCTTTTAAGAACTTATCTTTATTCATGACTGTTTATGTGGCTCTTTTGACAGGAGCATGGATGGCAGGCCTGGTTCTTGTCACTTTTATCAGATGTCCAATTCAAGAAACATCATATTCTTGATCTCCATGACTCTAATACTACAAAAGCTAATGAGACAATGCTAATAAGAAGAATATTTTGCATTGTCCATTGCCACTGCATATATTCTGTAAAAGGTGGATGGCGTCATGTTGAACAAACAGTCAATTTAATTCTCTTGCATTTAGAACAGGTAAATTTGTTATTTTTAACTTTCTTAATATAACTCTGTTAATAAATGTTGACCTTTTTCTTTGTTATAAGTAAGTGGTATGCATTTTCCTACATTTTATTGGTAGATTCTGGTTATGTTTTCTAAATGTTGGCTACATAAAGTTGACATACTTTTGGTGTTTACATGAAATATTACTCATCATTAACAAGCTAATTTTCACAGAAATACTGTTTCTCAGGGACAACTTTCCAGAAGAATACTTATGCATGAGCTGCTTGACGACTTGGTACAAGGACTAATTGATATTGCCTCAAAGAAGAATATACTGACTGTCCAACCTTGTCGTGATAATACTCTATATCTTTTAACACTGCTTGATGAGACACTAATCAGAGACACACTCTCTTCCCTCCCAGTATGTCCTAACCCTTTTGTGTAAAATAGTCTGTAGTCATTTTATGTTAAAAAGTACCATGAATGCAAGGCTCATGCAATGACAGTAATGTGTTTTCGTTTATACATTTAAATTTGAAAGGATGGAAATTTATATTTTCAGTTCCTTTCCTACTGTATATTGCAAACTTGAAATAAGCTGCTGCCTCTAAGTCTGGTCTTCCCATGCAATTCATAAATGTTGTTTTTTAATATCATCTGGATTTTAAAAAAAGGATTGGTGGAAGATAATGTTTGTGTTAATGGGCCTTGTTGATATGTGTCCACTGTCTATTGTAACATTTCTCTTACACACATTTACAATGATAGATCTTTTCTGTTTTTGACTTATTTGTTACTATATGTTGAAATATTGACATAAAATATTCTCATTTCTCTAAATTTGCTCATAACTATTTTATGCTTTCTTCATTTCTGCAGTTTCCTCGCAGCATTTTGTCTGAGGAACTGGTGGATAACATCAGTTCATCTGAAGGTTATAATGCATTTGGAGCTCTTGAATCTCTAGGGGCAAGTGAACTATCTGCTGATGACCCAAGTGGAATTTCTGATGACAGGTTTATTTTCAGTTCACCTTTTGTGTTTTACTTAGTTATATAATGTGACCATTGGTCTTGACTCTTGTTAGTAAAGATGCTTGCCACATTGTAGTATAGATTATGGAGTGGTTGTGTTTGTGTGCATTTGAGATAGACATTCTACAAGTGAGATTAAATTGAAGTTACTAAATTTGAGTCTTGACGTTAATAATGCTAGAGCCTACCCACATACAACACAATGAGATGCTGATAGACAGGAGAGAGTTCCACGTGGTTATATATGTTAGAGCCTGCCATAGATCTTTAGGCTTTTGTTGGTGATATTTAATTTAAAAATTTATGGAATATATAGAACAAATAATATTGATTTGATTCAGTTGAGTATTTTTAATACATTATGAGCATAATATTTAAGCCTCTCAAAGAGAAAATGTTTTGCAGACATGCTTCATAGACATCTAACCTTATCAATTGACTTCCTTGTAACATGCTCGATTTACTTTGCTTCGGAATCATTGTTTTTACTAGGGCTATGAAAAAATCGTCATCTATCAATCAGCTTAGAGGATGGCAGCAATGTTCTTCTCAAAATGAAGTTGTCATGGATGACCACCACTGGCATTTGTATGACAAGGTTTGGACACTTGTAAGTGAGATGAATGGAAAAGGGCCAAGCAAGAGAAGTGTAGCACCAATTTCAACAGGTCCATCTTTGGGTCAAAGGGCACGCGGTTTGGTAGAGTCTCTCAACATGCCAGCTGTAGAAATGGCTACGGCAGTTGTATCTGGAGGGCTTAGTGCAGTTGCAAACATTAGTACAAGTAAGCTTATTGACAAAGCTATCCGATTACGAGGAGAAAAATGCCCAAGGATTCTATTCCGACTAGTATTGCTGTACCTTTGCAAAGCTGATCTTGAACGAGCTTCACGTTGCGTTCAACAATTTGTATCTCTTCTTCCATATCTTTTGTCAACTGACAACGAACAGATCAAGAACAGGCTTCAACTCTTTATTTGGTAATCCCATTTCTCATGATTCAGATTTACTTAATAAGGAGTTTGTATAGTTCCAAATGTTCAATAAGCTTTTAGTATATGTGTTGCTGCATTTGCCTAGTTTAAATTTGAACTTTGAACTTTGAAGGGCCTTGGGAATCATTCCAGTTATTTCAAGGGACTGAATCTGAATCTGAACCTAGTAAATTTTTATTTGGTTTGAGCAGGTCCTTACTTGATGCGAGAGCACAAGTTGGGAGCCAAGATGATGGTGCGCGTTTTCATGTTATATCTCAGTTGATACGAGAAACAGTAAAGTATGGTAAGAGCATGCTAGCTATGAGCATTGCCGACAGAGACAACTTGGAGGATCCAAGCAGCAGTCTGAGTGAAGCAGGGTCTGTTAACAGTCTACTGCAGAAGGATAGAGTTGTTGCAGCGGTATGCAGACAGAAATGAATCTGTGATGTTGCAAATAGATGAACTCTTCACTAAACTTAGATCCCATGCACTGTGCAATGTTTTAAATTTATTTATTATAATAGCACATAAAGCATACTGTATTTACTATTACTGTCAAAGAAACTCTAATCTTCTGAGTATTTCTATGCTTTATATTTTTCGTCTTATGTTTTCTAGAAGTCCATAAGGGTGTACAAACTTTTTCTCCAGGTGAGAGATGAAACAAACTACATAAAATCATCCATAGAAGAGCGCCTAAAGCAAGTGCAGGAACTACGTTTGGAGCTGGATGAGATCTCTTATCTGGAACGGCAGCAGAAGAAAGCTTTTGAGGATGAGTTGCAGAGTAACTTGAGCATGATTTGTTCAAGTGATGGAAATCGCAGAAGTCAATCACGGCTTACTTATGATGAAGATCAACAATCCGTAGCTGTAAGATAACATTTTCGTTATATGCATTAAGTTTCACATAGACATTGCTTGTAGATATGTTCTTTTTGACTAGTCATAGTATAGAGTCTAGACTAGAAACTCTGTAGGCAATGCCTGGTTCTTTTGTGATAAATTAGATGCTTGGAGCCATCAGCAGGTAAATAGTATGATATCTTACATTTATACTTGCAGAAGTATACTCTTATATTCCTATGCCCTTAGCACTGTTTATCCAACTATTCATTGTCAATGCTCCTGTAAGTAAATGCATTGCATGTTTCCAAGTGAAAGACAATGATGGTTTTATCAGGTAGTTGCATTTCTAGCATATTAGTTAGTAATGACACGGTAGCTCGTTAATGCCTTTAAAATTTATAGAGAATGTAACCTTTTTATACAGGCTACATGAATTTCTTCTCATTTCAGCATGCTATTTTTCAGGACAAGTGGTGCCACATGTTTAGGGAACTGACTGACGAAAGAGGGCCATGGTCAGCCACCCCTTTCCCAAACAATGCCTTGACATGGTGGAAGCTTGATAGAACTGAGGATCCATGCCGTCGTAGGCTGAAACTGAAAAGGAACTATAATTTTGATGAACATCTTTGTAATCCTCCATTTACATGTGTCACAGGTGATTCTGAAGCAAGCAAACATACTGATGACTTACACTCTAGTGAGAGAAGCCATGTTCTTGGTGAAGTCAAAAGTTTCCTGCTCAAGGGTTTGAGAGGAATCAGCGAAGAGGAAATTTTAGATCTTCCTGCAAATGAAGATGATGAGCCCTCCAATGCTGATTCAACTAGCAGTGAAATCAATGCTTCTTTACATCAAGATCTTGAACAAGTCGATCATAATGGAGATAAAGGAGATAATGATATTTCCCAGAATAGGCAGGATCAGACCTGCAGGTACTCAGTGACGGGAGAGGATGAGGTATATTTTACATACATGTACTATTATGTTTATAAATATGTCTTCAAGGTGGGCATGACAAGGTATGGTAGGTTTTAAGTTTTAACATCTAATATCTTGTCTTCATAGGTCCTCCTTTCAGTTTCTTGTATCCTTGTCACACCCAAGAGGAAAATGGCAGGCCATTTGGATGTTATGAAAACTTCTTTGCACTTCTATGCTGAATTTGTGGTGGAGGGAACAGGAGGATCACGCATTTTTAATAGTTCAGGTGGTTTGAATTATCCTAATAACACTGAAGCAGGCCATACAGAAAAAACAGCAAAACCAAAGACTTATAAAAGCACAGTCCGCACTAATTTAGATAGTGAGAAGGGAAATCCTATGGAGAGACTTGATCCTGTCCAGCAGCGGGCTTTCTCTGGCAAGCAACCGAAGGATGTCAAACGGCATAGGCGATGGGATCTTTGTAAGGTAAAAGTGATAGAAATTGGATGCTAATACTTGCTTTTAGTTTAGGCTTTGCATCAGGGGAAATTTTAGGGGCTAATATTTACCATTTGGTTAAATTTTTCAAATTTTAGCCAAAGGATTTGCCAATTCAAAACATATATCACAAGTCAAATTATTTATGTGAGAAAAATGACGTTTTTATTTAAAATACATAAAATCCTTAGAAAGTATGAAGTTCAAAAAAAATTATATTTATAGTTGACATTTTAAGGATTACAAAGATTTGCCAAGGTTTGTGCACTTACAAGAAAATTATTCCTGCTTAAAACTTTCCCTGCTTTGCATCTAATCTTTCGTTGAAGTGATTGCAGGTCAAAGCTGTACATTGGACGCGATATTTACTGCAATATACAGCAATTGAAATCTTCTTCAGTAATTCAAGTTCTCCAGTTTTTATGAATTTTGGTTTGCATAAGCGTGCCAAAGAAGTTGGCAGACAGATAGTCTCTTTAAGGAATGAGGCACTTTTTCCAAAATCAAGTACAAAAAATAGGGATGAAATTATTCATTTTGTCGACAAGCGATTAGCTATTGAGATGGCTGAAAGTGCAAGAGATGTTTGGCGAAGACGAGAAATCAGTAATTTTGAATATCTGATGATTTTGAACACCCTTGCAGGAAGATCATACAATGATCTGACCCAGTATCCTGTGTTCCCATGGGTCTTGGCTGACTACACTTCTCAGAATCTTGACTTCAATAAATCAACAACCTTTCGTGACCTTTCTAAGCCCATTGGTGCTTTGGATTCGAAACGATTTGAGGTCAAATGGAATTTCAAAAATTCAAATTGTTTTATTTTTATACATGTTTGTATAAGTGAATAACAATACTCATCTGAATATTTACCTGAGAAATTTGAAATTTATACTTGTTCTCAATGAAGTGGCATTTTCCAGGTTTTTGAAGAACGTTACTGTAATTTTTGTGATCCAGATATTCCAAGGTAACATATTGGTCATGCTCTCCTTGATCTTTTAGACATCCCTTTTGGCTTCAGTGTTTTTTCCATATCTTTTTTGACATTTCGCCAATCATTGTGTTTAGTGGGCTCACCATTTCATGCATGCAGGTTTTACTATGGGTCTCATTACTCAAGTATGGGAAGTGTACTTTTTTATCTACTGAGACTGGAGCCCTTTACAACATTTCATCGTAATTTGCAGGTAGTTACTGCAATATTTTTTAAGTGAATCATAGCCATGAAGACTACAAATTGACTTTTAACATAAGTTTTCCATTTAACATAGAAATCCTAAATGAGGGATAACCAGAAACTTTTGTTGTTTCTCCTTTACTAGAGCTGTAAGGATCAGTTTAATTTGAGATAACAAATGATGTAAACATCCTTTTGTCAATTTTGTTTGGCAAACCGTTTGGATATATTATTAAAGGAAAAAAATACATAATAGGCATTTATTTATAATCTTTGGTTCTTGCCAGGGGGGTAGATTTGATCATGCAGATCGACTTTTTCATAGTATAGAAGGTACCTATGCAAACTGTTTGTCCAATACTAGTGATGTGAAGGAGTTGGTACCAGAGTTTTTCTACATGCCAGAGTTTCTGGTCAATTCTAATCAATATCACCTTGGCACAAAGCAAGATGGTGAACCTCTTGGTGATGTTGCGCTGCCACGTTGGGCAAAGGTATGCAATGGATCTATATATTACTTCATTTTGCAGAAGTTTCCTTTATAAGTTTTGGACACCTGTTACTTAAGGATGATGCTTTGATCATAAGATTTAAGGGAGACGTGCTAATGGATGTATGCAGGGGAAACCTTCAATTTTTAATTCATAATCTTCCTGCTTGTACATCAATCTAAAGGAATGAGTAAAGCCAAGCATATGATATGTGTTTTTAAAGCAGAAAATGAGATTATTTTAGAGACCTAATTAATGCTCACCTCAGAATGTTATTCTTGTATAACAAAATCTTGGGCTGCCCTGAATCAATTAAGCTATTTTGATAACTAAAACATTTACACGAAGAACAAATTAGTTTTGACATGGGAAGAAATACTATGCCATTGCCAGGCCTTAATGATTTGAAAGGTGACTTCACTCAGTTTGTGCAGTGCAAATTATAAATGACCTTTCACTTCTTATGACATCAACTTGACTATTTTCTTATCATAGAAGAAAGAAAGAAGAAAGAATGGTCTTGAAATGAAAGTGCCATGTGGACTTTGAAACACGTGTTGTATAGTACATCAAGAGAGTGCTTGTGGCATCTGTGAGCTAAATATGAAAATACAAAGGCTATAGATAAAGAAAAACAATGAAGAGCAATATGATTGCCAAATAAAAGATGCCAATAAATGGCATACAAGTCAAGGATAAGAAATTCATCTCCTCATAAATCGTTTTAAAGTCTCCTGGAATTTGATTGTGAATATTATGTCCAGGAGAACTGTGACTAAGGCGATATGTTTTATACTCTTGAGCCCCACCTCTCAATTAAGTCGCTCCTAGTAAGGAAGGTGTATATCTAACATCCAGGGTCCACATCCTTTTTAATAAGAGAAAAAATAATCTAGTGTTGTAGCCACATGTAGAATGTTTTGTGCATGTCGAAGTAGTTCCAGAAGTATGTCGAAAAGCTCTCTTATGCTTCGTCTATTGTCTTGTGTTAATACTCTGGCCTTTGATACTTGAAAGACAAGGACAAAATAGAAACCAACAATTATCACAATTATAGTATTAGCATGCAATGCATTTATACTTAATTCAACTAGAGTTATGTTTTTTTGGCTTCATTAAATACCTTTCAGGAAAGACCCTTGCAGACTGGAAACCTTTGCCTTAGGTGTCTCTAAGGGGTATCTATTCCACCAAAATCTCCCAAGACTTGCACTTGATCTCATCCACATGCCTAGGACAAACTGTGTAGGATCAGTTAACTATGAGATATCAAAAGATAGCATAACAATTGGCTGTATTAGCATGACAACATGTTCTTGAGGGATTAAACTTGGATCTCTGTGAAGAAAGTTGATCTGAGCTCAGTGGGACAACAATGCAAATACTCTCACACAAGAAAGAATGATGCAAAAGTACCAAAAAGAGATTGCTAAGCTGTCCATGTTGTACACTTTAAATTCCATTAGATATATATAGGAATATGAAATTGTGGTAGTTGGTGGTAGGTGAGGTTTACAAAATGTGAAGTACTAGAGGACAAACATTAGGTGGAAGTAGATGGAGTGTTAAGTAACATCTACAAAGTCTAAAGTACACAATGATATAATACATTCATACAATCTTATTCTAAGTTCGCAAGACTAGGTCTCATCATTTCCTCCTTGCTTAGAGGAAATTGCACCCAATTTATTTTATGGATAGGGAAGCTCTTGTTCAAATGCTGATTGGGACTGTTGCCATCCTTATATACACCTGGGGTAACGTGGAAGAAACTTTCAATCCACTTGGTGTGTCCTTAGGGGCAAGTTTCGAGTCAAGGTGCTGTCACCTAATCCTCAACTCCTTCGTCTGGGCCAACTCCTAGCGAAGCCAAGGGGGGTAGTCCCTATAAAAATAATCAAAGGCTCTTTAACTAAGAACGCAAAAGAATTTTAATCTAGGAGTTTATTGCTTGAAATAAAACTTAACCAATCAACATTTAGCATTCATCATCATGATAATCATAAAGTACTTGCTCATAAACATGCATATATCAAAGGATACAAGATTTGCAAGATTTAAGCATAAAAGTTAGACATATAGCATGAATATAAAAGATTGCTCACATGACAAATAAATATACCAATTATACCAGTGCCTTAAATGGAGTCGTGGACAATGTAGATCGAAAGTTTTATTAAGGTAAATTGATGTTCAGTTAATCAGAAAATTTTAATTGCAAAGAAAGTAAATGTTTTTCTAAACTAGATTTGGTCCTTAGGAAGGGTCCCTAAAGTGGAGGTTGAGCAATGCCGCAGATCCAACAGGGTAAACCCTTTGATTTGACACACAAGCCCAAAAAATGTGGGGGGATCCGATAGAGAGAACCTAGATCTCAAAGTTTCCGCCAGATAACCTCACAAATTCCCTTACATTTCCACTAAAGCGAAGATTCTTTTGACCGCCTATTCAGCTAGGGGTCAACTCATGTGCCATGAAGTTTGCATCATTAGGTGCACATATGTTCCAGACAGTATTGGTTCTACTTGGGCATTTGATGCCCCAGCACAAATTTTGTAAACGAAATTTTCGCACCCCTGCGTGGGTTAATAATGTAATGAGTCAGCATGAGTCATAGTTAGGTCAGGTACCTTGGGATGTTTTCATTAAGGGAGTTCCTTTCACCGAGGGTTTTTTATCCTCAGGTTGTTAGCCGGGCTCCCGGGCCTGGTT
>ML808510.1:85954-98776 GCA_009831015.1 Picea engelmannii | reverse complement strand
CATAAAGCACTTATGTAATAAAGTGAAATCACTTTAATATTTCAAGTGATTCATTTTGGAGGGAATGGATCATGACCCTTGATCTTGAAAAATGCAAGATCTAATCTTGGCCTTTGGATTTAGGGTTGGGGAAGGTGAAAAGATACTTTTGGGGGAAAAATGTCATTTTCAGATTATAAAATAATGCATTGGGTAGTGTGCAAGATATGTTGAGAGGACATCGGGAGGTGAGTTAGAGGGATTTCTAGAGTAAGATTGAGAGAGGAAAGTGAGCAGCAAAGAGGGCTCGTTTTCCAAGGAAGGAGGGCACGTTTCTCGAGAATTTTTTTTTGTGAGTTTTTGAGGCCGAAATATTTTTTTGCTGTGGGAGGCCGTACTGTACGGATCCGTACAGTCCGTAGAGCCGTACGGATTTGGGCACGAAAATCGAGGCATTTCAGGCACTTTTTTCGAGGTGGATTTCAGATTTTTGGTGGTTGTTTTTGGGCTATACAGAACAGCCCATATAGCTGACTGTGGGCACGAAAAATGAGGTATGGAAGAGGCCGGACAGCAGTACGGTTTTGGCACAGAAAACGAGGCATATTTCTGTGGGACAGATTTGGTGCAGTGAGGTATCTTCCTTAGCTGGAAATGTTGTTTTTCTACTGATATGTACTTTCCTAAAGCATAATAATAAGATCTCTCTCCCTCTCGTTGGGTTTCCCCACATTGGGGTTTTCCCTGGCATTTGCCTAAATTTCTTTGAGTTATGGGTTGCTGTCCATTGTGTATTTCCGCTGCATATTTTGCTTAGCAATGTGTATTTCTGCTTATGGAAATTTTTGAATGTGGGTTTTATGCATTTATGAAATTTATGAAGACAGTTATCTCTAGGTTGCTAAGTGTTTGACATAATATTAGCTTGCTGATTTTTGTCATTAAAAATCTACATGGTATCAGAGCTTGGGCCCTGAGTGACAGTGGGCAGTGTGACTTTTGGGCAAAAGGGTGTGATTTTTTTCC
Organism: Picea engelmannii; assembly: GCA_009831015.1. NCBI lineage: Eukaryota > Viridiplantae > Streptophyta > Pinopsida > Pinales > Pinaceae > Picea > Picea engelmannii. The sequence goes on along the minus strand of ML808510.1, from coordinate 97,771 downwards.
TTGAGTTGTGACAAGGAATATGGCTGCAAGGATTAGATATGAGGATCGGTTGGATGGCATTTCCAACTACTTGCAGTGGAAGGTTCGTTTGTCAGCCGTTCTCAAGGAGAACATGATCTATAGTTATGTCAACTTTGTTGTAGTAGCTCCCGCAGCAGATCCTGTTGCTTTGGACTTGCATGAGACCAAGGAAGCCAAAGCTCAGAGGATTATTCTGGATGGGGTGAAGGATCACCTTATCCCACACTTGGCTGAGAAAAAGACCGCCAAGGAGATGTGGGATGCACTTAAGAACTTGTTCGAGGCGAAGAATGAGAACCGGAAGATGGCCTTGAAGGCTAAGTTGCATGATACCAAGATGGGTAAGGAGGAGAGTGTTTCTTCTTATCTTACCCGGGTGGCTCAAGTTAAAAATGAGCTGGTAGCTCTTGGAGAGGTCATTTCAGATTCTGAGTTGGTGAGGATAGTCTTAAATGGCTTCACCAAAGATTGGGAAGTCTTCGTTAAGTGCGTGGTGGGTCGTGAGCATCTACCAGATTGGAGAAGACCGTGGGATGATTTCACTTAGGAGGAGATCTGAGAAAGATTTTAGAGCAGTGATCATAAGAGAGACAAAGCTGATGAGAATGTTGCTCTTGCGGCAAAGAGCAAGAAGAAAGGAAGTTCCAGAAGGGACTTGAGTAAAGTCAGTTGCTATTGTTGTGACCAGTTGGGGCACCTTGCCTCTCATTGTCCTGAAAGGAAGAAGAAGAAGGAGTCAGAGGGGCCTGAGACAGCTGCTACAACAGCCATAGAGGGCTTTGCTTCAAAGTTCGATAGGGAATTTTCTTTGGTTACCCTAGTTTCCAGTGTCAGCAACGGAGGATTCAGAGGTGATGTCAGATGGATTGTGGATAGCGGAGCCTCTAACCACATGACGAGAATCTAACGAGTATTCTTAGATTTCACAGAGATTGGTCCTGGCCGATAGGTGGTAAATGAAGGTGGTATGGCGAGAGCTGTACATGGAGTTGGGAATGTCAGATTCCAACTCGAGTTTGGGGAACTCTTGGAGCTTGATGGAGTTCTCTTTGTTCCAGGGTTGAGTGTTAACTTGCTCTCAGTCTCAGCCTTGGAGGATGTAGGATATTGCGTATTGTGCAAGAGGGAACATGTATTTATCTACAGAGAGGGAGTGGACCCGGTAGAGCTGCAGTTGATCGGTAACCTGGTGAACAGGTTGTATATATTGAGAGGACAACCTTTGATGTATGATTCAACGTCGGATGAGGAGCGTGAGGAGGCTTCTGAGACTGCGGTGGTGCCAAGGTATCAGTCTTGCATTCCGAGAGAAGAGAGTGAGTCTCTTCTGAGCACTAGCAGAAGGCTCAGCCAGGTTGATCGAACCGATGCTCAAGATGAAGTAAGCTCAGGGTTTCGGGAGGTTCCCAGGAGAAGATCTTCTAGTTCGAGTTTTGTGCAGGTGTTGCGGGTGGCTCCAGGTTCAGAGGGAGCTCCTACAGAGCATAGTGTGATGGGACCAGATGATGGAGATGGCAGTGAGTACATCCCTCGCTGAGAGGGAGTGTTAGCATTTTAGCTCGGGAGGTACTCTGCATGTTTTGTCTTGTATGCGAATGTTACCTTAACATTTACACTACCATGCACTTAACTTTGTAATAGTTTTTATAAAGTTGTTTAAGTGATTCTTTTATTAAAGTGACTTTTTAATATAGTGTACCTTCTATTTTTAAAGTGACTTTATTTTCATAAAACACTTATGTAATAAAGTGAAATCACTTTAATATTTCAAGTGATTCATTTTGGAGGGAATGGATCATAACCCTTGATCTTGAAAAAGGCAAGATCTAATCTTGGCCTTTGGATTTAGGGTTGGGGAAGGTGAAAAGACACTTTTGGGGGGAAATTGTCATTTTCATATTATAAAAGAATGCATTGGGTAGTGTGCAAGATATGTTGAGAGGACATCGGGAGGTGAGTTAGAGAGATTTTCAGAGTAAGCTCGAGAGAGGAAAGTGAGCAGCAAAGAGGGCACGTTTTCCAAGGAAGGAGGGCACGTTTCTCGAGAAAAATTTTCTGTGAGTTTTTGAGGTCGAAATATTTTTCTGCTGTGGGAGGTCGTACTGTACAGATCTGTACAGTCAGTACGGATTTGGGCATGGAAATCGAGGTATTTCGGGCATGGTTTTCGAGGCGGATTTCAGATTTTTGGTGGCTGTTTTTGGGCCATACAAAACAGTCCATACAGCTGACTGTGGGCATGGAAAATGAGGTACGGAAGAGGCCGGACGACAGTACGGTTTTGGCACAAAAAATGAGGCAGATTTCTGTGGGACAGATTTGGTGCTGTGAGGTATTTTCCTTGGCTGGAAATGTTGTTTTGCTGTTGATATGTACTTTCCTGAAGCATAATAATAAGATCTCTCTCTCTCGTTGGGTTCCCCCACATTGGGGTTTTTCCTAGCATTTGCCTAAATTTCTGTGAGTTATGGGTTGCTGTCCACTGTGTATTTCCGCTGCATATTTTGCTTAGCAATGTGTATTTCTGCTTATGGAAATTTCTGAATGTGGGTTTTATGCATTTCTGAAATTTATGAAGACAATTATCTCTAGGTTGCTAAGTGTTTGACAGAATATTAGCTTGCTGATTTTTGTCATTAAAAATCTACACTTGAGAGGAAAAGGAGAATATCATGAAGTCACGGGAGTAGTCAGGGCTAATTAAAATTGGAGCTTGGGAAATGGTGTCCTTTATGTCTTCAAAAGCTCACAAACTTTTGTCATCCCATCTGAAGGCTACGCCTTTCTTGAGTAAGGTACTCATGGGTTTCACTCTTTTGGAAAAATTGGACACAAATCTTCGAATAAAGTTTATTTTGCCGAAGAATGATTGAAGAGCTTTCTTGTTGGTAGGAGGGCGCACATTCTTGATAGATTGGATTCTCTCTGTATCAACAAAAATTCTTTTTTCTGACAGTATGTGTCCTAACAACTTGCCTTTGTCTATTCCAAAAATGGACTTTTTAGGGTTCAAGGAAATACCATATTTTCTACACCTTTCAAAGACAATTCTCAGATGTGAGACATGATCTTTCCTCTCCTTTGGTACTATTGTGAGGTCATCTTGATAAATCTCTATGATTTTATGGATTAGATCCCTAAAAGCAAAGTCCATTGCTCTTTGAAATGTTGAACCTGCATTCATGAGGCCAAAAGGAATTCTTAAGTACATGAATGTTCCCCATGGTGTAGTAAATGTTGTCTTGAGTTGATCCTCTCTCTTGACCAACACCTGATTATACCCAGAAAACCCGTCTAACATAGACATCATACCTGCCCCGGTGACCCTCTATAGTAAGTGTTCCATGTTTGGGAGGGGTTACTTGTCCTTCAATGATAGTTGGTTGAGGTTTTGGAAGTCACCACACAGGCGGATGTCACCACTCTTCTTTCGGACAACTACAAGATTAGACATCCATGATGAGTACCTGATAGGGACTATGATACCATCGTCTACCATTTTTTGGAGCTCCTTTTGTATTTGGTTTGTTAACTTAGGGTTAATATGTCTTTGTGTTTGCTAGAAAGGTTTAGCTCCTTCTATTAAGGGGATGGCATGTTGGATGACATCACCTCTGTAGGCCTTAAAGTCATCATAAGTCCTGTTGCCGCCTTATATGCACCTGGGCTATCGTGGAAGAAATCTTCAATCCACTTGGTGTGTCCTTGGGGGCAAGTTTCAAGTCAAGGTGCTGTTACCTGATCCTCAACTCCTCCGTCTAGGCCAACTCCTAGCGAAGCCAAGGGGGGTAGTCCCTATGAAAAATAATCTAAGGCTTTTACTCTACTGAAACTGAGAAGCAAAAACTATTCTAGGAGTTTATTTGGAAACACAAGATAAATATAGCAGCATTTACTCAAAGGATACAACCTATGAAAAGATCATAAACGTTAATCATTCACCACATAACTTAAATCAATTAAAGCAAAGATAATTTGACAAAATAATAAGAGATAGACTAGTGCCAGATAAAAGTAAATGTGATGTGATGAATGTGCCATGTTAATTTTATCTTGAGGATTTTATTTAAGGGATTTGAGATATTAAAAAGCCTTTGAATCCATGAAGTGGGGATTGAAGTTGGGGTCCCCTCTCTTTGTGTGCAAAAGTGAATGTGGCCTATTTGTTTGTTATTCGCCAATCTTATAGACTTACCAACCGGGTGTGCTGTAGGTCCAACGGGGAGAGAACCTCGATCTCAAAGTTTCCCCTTGACTTAACACACTCCACCTAGGACAGAGGTCTTAGATGAATAACACAACTAAAATATTTCCCTAATTATACTAGCATGCATTGCTCAAATCCGTTTCTAGGTCCCCAAAGCCACTTGAACGTAGCAGTAGGATTGCATACATGGATTGAGCAATTTGCGTTTATTCCAATATTTGCAAAAAGGAAACTAGCAATTAGTATTCTATGAAAGAAAACTTGAAACTTTGTAGTTGATTTTATGACTTCAGTTAGTGAGATGAGTTGATTTTATCATTTTTATGCAAAATTAAAGCTAAAGAAAGCAAAATAAAGTGGGAAGCAACCTCGAAACAAGAAAGGGAAAAGACACATGTTTCCCCCCCAGGGGCGAGGGAAATGACGAAAGACGAGCTTTGTGGCTCGCAAACTTACACTACTTTCCTTTTGGATGCTCTTGATCTTTATAATGTGAGATCAAGGCTTACACTGCTTTTTTAAGTCAAAAAATGAACTAGAGAGTTCCCGGCAACAATGGGGGGTTCTGAAAGAGGTTCAATCTTCGAAACTTGGGCGGAGCCTCCCCTTGTACTTGTTACTTCTGCGTGAAAACAGCAAGGAAAACGATTAGAATATGATGAGAAAGAGTTTAAAAGATTAACTAAAACTTGAGAAAAATTACCAAAAATTTTCTGAAAATTTTCTAAGGTAAAAAAGGAAAAATTTTGAGACTTTTGACACTTTAAACTAGCCTAAACTAAGCTCTCTTAGTTGCTTCTGTTTGCTGTCCCGAAAAACAAGCAGCATGAATCAACCAATTAGCTTGATTTACATAGTAAAATGAAGCAACTAAGAGAGACTACTAAGTCTGAGTCCCCAATGACCCTTAAGTACCTTATTCCCCTATCGATAGCCAAATTAAGACCTATGATTAAAGCCTCATATTGAACAACATTGTTTGTGCAATGGTACTCAAGTCTATAGGAGAATTAGAAGGTTTTCTTGGAAGGGGCAGTCAAAACAATGTCTGCTCCTGAGCCATATCTAGAGTGAGCACCATCGAACTCTAATGTCCATATTCCCTCAGGTTGTTGACAAGGCTCTTTTCTGGGGCCTCCACCTTGGACAAACCAGTTTTCCTCTCCATTGTTTACACAAAGGAGTTGATCAATAGGTTCTTCAGAGGTTTCAACCAGACACCCGATGATAGGTTCCTTATGAAGAGTGACAAATCCTCCTTCGTGATGGGGAATAATAGCTTCAGACCCTTGGTTATGGAAACTTCCGTCCAAGTTGTTAATCAGATCCTTGCATAGCAAGATTCTCCAATTACTTAGTGCGTCTATTACTACCACATTGATCTTAAAAGAAATGTCAGGGCAGGTGTGCAAGGTGACAACCAAGTCCTTGACAAAACCACATGTTGTGACAGGACCGTCTTGTGTACCATCGTAAGGTCGAGATATACTAATGCCTAGTTGGCGCATAGTCCTTTGAGTCATGATATTTGTGGATGCATCTGAATCAAAAATGCAATTATGGAGGAGGAAGTCATTTATTTGGAGGGTGATATAGAAAGGTGTGGGTTCACCACACTCTCTCCTAATGTTTTCAACATGAAAGATGACTGGAGAATCTTCCTCCAAAGCATTCTCTTCATGAATTTGTGGAAGTGATTGTCCAATATCCCCCTCATTTTCTAAGTTTTCAGAGACTTCTCCAATTTATGAGGTTCCTAAATCTCTTGGGGGTTCATGCAGGTCTGAATAACTTATTGCATCTTTCATATTTGAAAACCCAGTACTCCTCTTACATGTGCTAGTTCTCATAGGGGGCAGGAATAATTCAATCTCATTATCCAACTCTGGTGTTTCTGGGGAATCACATTCTACAACATTTATCTCATTGACTTGTACTTCATGGGTTTGATGTAAAACATCATTTTCGTCTTGGATAATATTAATCTGGGAGATGGTAATGGGATCACACCACTTGGGATTTCCTTCGATTTGGCAAGCACAACTTTGTGCTTCCCTAAGGTTTGTTGGAAATTTGTTCCTTAGAAGGGATTGGAAATCTCCCTGGAGGGCCTTCAGGTATTGTTCAAGAATAATGCTTTCTGGTTTAAATTTGGAATCGATTCTACCGAGTAATGCATTAAATCTATCATTGAACTCCCTAACAGCCTCATCGTCTTGTTTGCAAAGTTCGAGATAGTGTGAATAAAGAGAGATCATATCTTCCTTTATGCCCCACCTTTGCAAGAAAATTTGCTCCAAGTCTTCACAGGTTTTAAGGCTCTTGCTTGGGAGGTTAACACTCCATTTGCTAGCATCTCCAGTGAGTGAGGCAAGGAAGAGTTTCATAAATATGTCCTTGTATTTTTTTCGAAATTCATGGAAGTCATAGCTTTCACAAAAGTTAGCCCAATGTAGGTTGCCAGAGGCTCCACCCTCTCCAGAAAATTTGGGCAACCATGAGTCAGCGTCTTTGGGCAGATTGTGTAAGCCACCTTTGATGTTGTTTAGGTCTAAAGGGTTGAATAATTCCTTAGGGGCATGTTGCCGCTTTATACACACCTGCCACCTTATACACACCTGGGAGATGTGGAAGAAATCTTCAATCCATTCGGTGTGTCCTTGGGGGTAAGTGAGAGTTAAGGTGCTGTCACCTAATCCCCAACTCCTCCGTCTAGGCCAACTCCTAGCGAAGCCAAGGGGGGTAGTCCCTAACAAATATACTAAGGCTTTAAAAATAAGCTCAGTACAAAAATAAAATCTAGGAGTTTATTAAACAATCAACCATAAACTGATAAAACATGAAGTAAACATTCACCACGATATATAATCAATAAGCATATACTTGCATCAAAAGGATACTGAGAAACAATTGTTAGATGCAAGTTTCATTTAAATTATTTCCAATAGATAACCAAATTGAAGATGAAGCCTGTGGCTTTGCTAAATGTGAGAATTGAGACCAGTGCCTTAAAGTGAATCGTGGGCAATGTAGTTTGCGTGTTTTATTAGGATAAATTGATGTTTAGTTAATGAAATGGTTTGGGCCTCCTTGGAGGTTAGCTCTTTATTTGGAAACTTACGGAGAGTTTACCGAAACCCAATGGTCTGACCAATAAACTCACTCAAAGTGCTGGATGTCCAAAACGGGTGGGAAGCCAGGTCCCGAGAGGGCCCACCTTACTTCGCAGGTCACTTCAAGGCGTTTTCCCACGCATTAAGCTAACTACTTTAGAGATTGTCCTAATTAATCTATCAACCACTGACTAGCACAGCGTGTATGAAATTTACTTCCAGCAGATCGAAACTAGCTCGCAACTGGAAGGGTCAGGAACAACACTGTGAGCTGAGGGGAATTTGTTTATTTTAAACAAGAAAATAAATAACTGAATTGAAATGTGAGACTAATTACTAATCCACACTGACTAGGCCTCTTGCGAGGAGCTGAGGGGATGGTTTATTTGCCAAATTGAAATTGCGAGAAATAAAGCTAATCTAGTAATTAGTGTTCTACTTTGCAAAAGGAAAACTAATCTAAATGTTGTGTAATGCTTTGAAACTTGTAGGATTTGATTCCTTTACTTACTCCTTAGATCATGAGATAAATTTAGACTTTAAGCAAAAGGAAACTATGCACGAAACAAACACAACCACACCGGTTTCCCCCTTGAGGGGGAAAAGAAGAAAAGTGAAGCCTCCTTAGCTTCACTTATTTGATTAACTCGGTTACAAGTGCTCTTTTAAGAGTCTTTAGATCTTTTCAAAGGACTTTGGATCCTTACAACAATGAAACAAAGTTTTACAAGTTATTCAAAAATTTTAGGAAGGCTTAGGATGCTTCCGGAAGTCCCAAATGCTCCTAATTTGCCAAATTTTGGCAAAATTTCCCTTTGTTTATTCAATGACTTGCACAAAACAACAAACAAAAGAGTACACAAGATGGCCAAAAACACTTTAAGAGTGTCTTTGGTTATTAGCAAAAATATACAAAAATTTCTGAGTTAAATTTTTCAAAATTTGGCAAAAGGGAACTAAGAAACTCAAGCTAGAAAACTAGTTTCCTTAGGGTCTTTTGTGGCTGTTCTAAAACAACAACTTTAAAGGCACTTCGATGCTAGATTGAACAATGAAAACACTTGGAAAATATTAGCCTTTAACCCTTTAGAAATTTCAGAAAATTTTAGAGCAAAGGACTATCTTCCTATGCTAGATCTAGATTCTTAAGATAACAACTTTAAGAAACAGAAATCAGATCTAAGCTATCATTTGCATGCATGAAAGGAACTAATGATTTAGCTTAGATAAACTAGATCCAAACTTGTTTGCATATATTTGTAAAGTAACCAGTAAATTTTGCTTTCAAGAGAAGGAGAAAGAGAACAAGCTTGTGCTTGGAAAGTGTTGGGCAATGGAGTCCTTCTTGATGAATTGTAGAGGGATCTTCTTTAAAGGACTTGGAAGAGAGGAAGAGTCAAGCTAGATCATCCACTTCTCCAAGTTGAGGTATCAATTACTTCAGTCACTTGCAAAGAGAGGGTTAGAATATGGTATCACCTACAAGAGAGATCTTACAACACAATATGTAAACCAAACAAGTATTGCATCTAAAATCACTCAAGTAAATAAATAGCAAGATAACTAATCAAACTAGCTTAGTGATCTTACCCTATTGAGTAATAGTACTCTTATAAGGCCACATTAACCAAAATATAACAACAATAAGCAATAAAATAATATCACCTCATACACATAAGCATCCACACACTTGGCCAATCCACCAATTTGACCTCCAAAGTCTTCTTTTATTCCAATATGAGAAAGAGTGTTACAATAGCAATGATACACAAGCAATTCTTCCCAAAGCTCCAACTAACTAAGCAAATGGGAGAACGCTTCATTATATAGCAAAAGGGTGAAGGTTCCCATGAGGGAGGGCACACCACTTGGTGAAGGGGGCACACCACTTGGAGAGTGAAGTAGTGCCAAGTGTGGGATGAGGGGCTGCCACCTCTCCCATATCCAATCTAAGATGCCAACTCGCAGATTTGAAAGGACCAAGGATGTGCCACCTCTCAAAATGGTGGGCTGCCCACTCAAGGATGCGCCACCTCTCCAAGAGGGGCGCACTTCTCAAAGAGCACATGCTTAAAACTTGATGAAAACTCACCCAACCAACCTCAATCAAATCTAGAATGCATCATGTGGCTGCCACATAGCCTTTTGAGGCTTTATTTCGTCTCCAACATGTCCCCACATGTTTCCTTAATTTTTGCCCTTGCTGATTTTTTATGATTTTATTTGACTTTTTTGGGGTTTTGGAGTAAAATTAATTTTCAAGTGATTAAAATCACTAATTTTACTCAACCAAGTGGGTACTTAGGTAATATAGGTGCTCTAGGTCCAAAAATGAGCATCCCCATGGCATATTAAGTCCCCTAACATCACTTTTTTAATACATCTTTATTTTTTAATTAAAAATTGCTGAATTCTGACAATTTTTTAATTAACTGAAAAAAAAAAAATCCCAAGGGGGACTTAGTACATTTCCATAAGACTCTAGTAGAATGTCTAGCATGGTAATATACATTAGACACTAGGCTTAGATCCATGCTCAAGCCTAACCATGGGCATATACTCCAGCTCTAGAGGGATTGAGTGGAAAAACTCATAAATTATAAATTGCCTGAAAACGACAAAATATAATTAGTAAGTGAAAAAACACTCCAGAGTATAACTCACGCTTAGGACTTAAGGTGGCTAAGACCTTTTACAAGTTCATCATGAAACATCTCTTATTACAATTTTTCATGGAAATGTAAAGAGAAAAAGGTTGGTCTTTATGACCGGCTGAACTTCTGAACTCTGAATTTTGAACAATAATGTTCAAACTTTGGCGGCTCGCTGGAAGTCCATCCTAGTGCAACTTTGATGGATAACAAGGTCGATTTAAGAGAGGCCAGAGGGGCCATAGGATAATAAGGTGTGTATTGACGTCTGCTATGGGTTGTCATCAATGGAGTCGCCAAACATTCTCCTTAAGATTATCAAAGTGAATGAAGGAATCATCCTTAGTGGAGTCGCCAGGTAAGCTTTGCAAAGTAAAGGCTTTGAGGAAAAGGCTTATCGAAAGTTTTTAGTAGAGGAATATCGACTCGATGTTCCACGACAATGGTGCCAAAAATGTTATCACACAATCTGTACTTGCCCAAGGCCTAAGGCAAGTGAGACAAGATTGGCGTAGCAAGGGGGTGACCTATCACTGTCACCTTAATAGGAAACCCCTTTCTGTTTAGGAGTAGGATAAGACTACACAAAGGGAGACGTCACTAGTGACCTAAAGGGCTGGTAAAATGAAGCAAAGATAAAATTTACCCCCCTTCTCGCTGGTCACTCAAGTTAAATATGTCACAGGGTTTATGTCTTTAAGAGATGAAGGAAACACAGAAATAAGGTGAACCTGCCCTTAACAAGACAACACTTGAATAAATTTGCAGTTACAAGCAAGAATGATATTGGCGCTTCAATGAGGCATTAAACTTGTGAAATATAATTACTAATCAATAAGTATATGCAGCAATGAGCAGATTTACAACAGCAATGCTAAATGTATGACGGCTGCAATATGTCTTTCAGAAAATGTACTTAATGACAATAGAATATAACACTTTAACTCTTGAATGATAGCACTATGTCATATACGAATTCTGAAATGATTTTAACTAGCAAATAAGTTTGAAAGGGCTGCTGAAAGATGGTTGTAACAGAAGTTATAACAGCAGCAAAGTAGAGTCAGTTTTACTAGACTAGGTTAGGATTAGTAATAGTTAGTAGAGGTAGGAGTTGAAAGCTTTAAAGTAGGGGTTTGGTTGATTTCTCAAGGAGATGGAGCTTGAAGATTAGTGCCTTGTGGGGGTAATGGAGTCAAAAGGTGGCGTCTTCTACTTGAGGCTGATAACAATAATGATATTGCTAAATCTAAGAGAGAATGGTCCTAGGAAGAGTAGCACCTTAAGTCTTCCTAGGATCCAAGATTTGAGAATAGGGCTTGTTGTCGCCTTATACACACCTGGGAGACGTGGAAGAAATCTTCAATCCACTCGGTGTGTCCTTGGGGGCAAGTGAGAGTTAAGGTGCTGTCACCTAATCCTCAACTCCTCCATCTAGGCCAACTCCTAGCGAAGCCAAGGGGGGGTAGTCCCTAACAAAAATACTAAGGCTTTTAAGCTAAGTACAGAATTGAAATCTAGGAGTTAATTATTCTTTCAAACCATCAACCATAAACTGAATAAAACATGAAATAAACATTCACCACGATATATAATTAAATGAGCATACACTTGCATCAAAAGGACACTGAGAAACAATTGTTAGGTGCAAGTTTCATTTAAATTAAACATATAACCAATCTTGAAATGAAGCCTGTGGCTTTGTTGAGTGTGAAAATTGAGACCAGTGCCTTAATGAGAATCGTGGGCAATGTAGTTCGAGTGTTTTATTAGGATAAATTAATGTTCAGTTAATGAAATGGTTTGGGCCTCCTTGGAGGTTAAC
>ML808510.1:36202-49660 GCA_009831015.1 Picea engelmannii | reverse complement strand
TTTCAATTTACTAGATAACCATAGCATAGATAGGATCACTGAGAAATACACAATCACAAGAGACACATCATTTATCCTGGGAAACCCTCATGGGGGAGAAAACCTAGCAAAAACTTCCTTAATATAGATAGCCAATACAATGCAAAGAGAATAAACCAAACAATACAGAAAGTCCTCTCCCAAGAATGCGTCTCTCTCTCTCTTTCTTCTTCTCCAACTGCAGCTCCAAACTTTCGCTCTGATGAACAAGTGAGTGAGTGAACAAATGAGGCGCTAGCCTCTCTTATTTATACAATCTGGCAGGCGCTGAACTGGGGTGTCTTTTCACTGGTAGGGCCGACTTCTCATTCTGCGTGGTTATAACCACTTTAATATATTTTGGAGTCGACTTTTCATTTAGCCTATTACAATTAGGGTTTGACCAAACCGCAAAAGGGGATTTGGTCATTTACAATACTCGACATGATCAATCCACAAAAGGGGATTGATCTGATGAATAATACATCAATAAGAATTAGAATACTCTTTGCAGTTACAATATTTCAACAGGATTTGACCTGTGGAGCTAGAGGGGAACCTCCTTGTTTCCTTGTTAAGCACCCATCACTTCCTCTTGGTTGAAGGGATAAGGATTTGAGGTAGTAACATAGCTTAGGCTTGCAGCTTTCACATCTAATTGCCTCTAATTCAAAGAGAGACCTAAAAATCTGTTAAAAGTAACCTACACACATTACAACACTTTCAACTCACATTTTCTACATTTCAAGTTTTGCCATTCCTTTACTTTCAAGCAATTTCACTTTCACGTAATTTCATTTCATGTGAATAACCATAGTTGAAAAAGCCTCCGAAAAATCACGATTTTTTCTAGGTGGCAAAAAATTGTCTGGTAAAAATCGTGATTTTTTAAAAGTCGAATAAGTCACGACTTATTCATAAAAGTCGCGACTTTTCCCAGAGTCGCGATTTTTTCTAAAAAATCGTGGGCCAGTCAATGGAAATCATGGGGATAAAGAAAAAATTTTGAGTTTTTTTGGTCAGTTGTGTGTGTATTGGAGAAAGAAGGACAAGGGCTTGACTCAGTTGAGTAGGTACTAAACCCCACCAACATGCAAGATTAATTTTTTTTAAAAGGGTTTAACCAAAAACGTTGGCAATTAATGGTAATGTTTAAGAAGTAAAAGTTGACATTTCCTTTATCTTTCCTTTTTATCCTTTTACTTAAATTTTTAACATTATCATTAATTATTTCAAGATGTTTGAGAGTGGTTCCAACCTCATCGGACTTGATATGGAGAAAGTAGAATTTCATATCCCATTCAAAATCCAACAAACTTAATAGTTTTCAGGATTTCAGGATTGGTAGGGTTGCAACATTTTCATTGGATTCTATCACGTATGAGGGTATGATATTGGCATTTAATCAAGAACATCAAGCCCTTTATGTACCTCGATGTTGGTGGTGTTATCGCACAAGTTGTAGGTTGGGCAAAGCTTGACCCAAACCACAATATGGCGACAACTAAGGAAAAACCTACCCACTGTCACTTTAGATAGGTATTCCCATCACTTTAGAGATGAAGTGATCACCTCAAGGGGGGAATCCCAGTGACCCTAGGGGGACATGACATGGAAAGTGAGATGAATGACCCTATAGATCAAGTTGCTAGATGGAAGGAGGGTTGGAATCAAGTCTCGGTGGTAGTCAATGGTTGCCAAGAAGTTCAAGCACCCGCGGATGATGATAGTACCTGCCCGAGACACAAGAAAAACTAACTGTACGAGGTATATGTTAGGTGGAAAAACAAGTTAACTTGCTGTCCCTATTTTCAGCAGTCAACCAAAATATATATCAGCGAACAATGATTATTAGAGCTGCTAAAAAGATGCTAAAAGTCACGTAAATAATGCAAGAGATAAACTAGAAAACACTAGTACAACTCAATTATAATAGCATAAGACTTTAGCATTGATGAAAGGCTGTTATAGACAAGTATTGCAGAGATGTATTTGCAGCCTTATGGCTGTAGAAAACAAATTGTTACAGTAGAAAAACCAACCACCAAAACTTGCAAAAAATCCACCCAAAAGATGCGCTAGGGCTAGTAGATTATGTTGGAAAACTTTTAGCAAATTTTGACGGTTGAACTGTGAGTTATTTAGAAATTTGTTTAGGGTTTGCTGCAGCCCTAATGGCTGTAGCTTTCTTTTATTATAGTAGGAAGAAGTCCTTGAAAAAACAAAACGCCTTAGAGGCCTTAGTGAGCTTTAAGCACATAGAATAGATTCCAACTTAGACAATTTCGATATCTTGTGATTTCATGTATCCCAATGTCATGATTTTGTTTCTCCAATGCAAGAGGATTAGTGCCTTTAGCTCTTGGGTTGTGGAGTCATAAAATTTAAAGAGCCAGTTGAGCTACTTCCTTGGGGCTGTAAGCCCTTTTACTCCCCAAGGCAAGCTAAACTAGCTAGGAAAAACCCTAGGAGGGTGTAAACCCTTTTACTCCTCCTAGTATTCCTTTATGCAACAAGTTGTTTCAAGACAAAATGATGGGCTTAGTGGGGTTGTATACCCTTATACTCCCCAAAAGATTATCAAATTAACCTTGCAACCAAGAAAAGAAGCAACAATAAGAGAGATTCCTTACCTGGTCCAAGCATTAACAAGATAAACCTCCTTTTAACCAAGAAAATCCACCATGAAGCAAGAAATAAGCCTCGACAAGAGATAGTGCATCATCATCCATCCAATAGCCAAAGATAAACCGTTATATGAGCAAGTGATAAGAGAGATATGCAAAATTCCCCAAATAGGGCACAAATTTAAGCCAAGGAGTCTCTCACACAAAGGAGAGTTATGTTAAAATGAGATACAAATGATCTCTATTTATACAAAATGTCTTAAACATAATTTGTCCACTTAAGTTAGGGTAAACACAAAATAAGGGGACAACAACCCTTATTTTTCCCCTTTACACAGATAATTCATTTTTAATTCAAAATTAAAATTTAAAAAGTGCACAATAGAAACCCTAAAATGACGTCACCCCTCTAAGGGTGATGTTTTGACCCCTTTAGCAAGTCGTTGGAGTGGAAGGTTGAAGTCATTGGGGCTCATAGAGGCTCCCTCTCATGCGCTATAGCCTCCTCCCACCAAGTTATGCCAAGTGTCAACAAATAGCAATCTCATCACCACCAAACCCTAGCCCCAATGATGATGTCAACTCTTCAAAGGTGAAGTTTTAGCCCCTCCAAGCAAATCATTTGGCATCTGAGGGCTAGGAAAGGTCCTCCAAGTTGTCCTCTAAGCCTCCAAAGGCATGACTTCGTGATCAGGCATGTAGGCCCTTGGCATCCAACCTGTGAGCTGCAAGCCCCATGGAAGCCCAAGCTAGGCTTGTTCCTCCAAAACTGTCCACTAGCTGGGTCCTGCAAAAACAAATGGATACACCCTCCAAGGATCTCAAGTCAAAGCATCATGATGAGTGAATCAAATCAATAAAAGAGCCATCTAAGAATGTACATCTAAACTACCTCATCAAAATAAACCAATGCTTCAAAGTTCAAAGACCCTGTGCAATTTGCTAAGTTTAGATATGGGAGGGTTGACAAAACAACCTATTGGGTGAATCGTTCCTCAAGTTTCGGGGTGTTTCCTGAGGGGGCTTTTGTCTAAGTCATGTGGATGATGTGACATGGATGAGGGGAAGACTTTTGGGCATGGGATTCATGATATACAAAGGGTTGCAGTGTCTCACTTATGGGTGCCTTTGTAGCTAAGTTGCACGAAACAAGGAAATGTCTCGAAGTTTCCAAAACGGGGACGATAGGAAATGCGACCCTCCAAAAATAGAAACGTCGAGGGAAACGCTGAGGGAAACACCACACACACACACACACACACACACACACACACACACACATATATATATATTATATGTACTTGTAACTATATATATTATCTTAATAAATTTATAATTTTCTATAAATGTAAGTTATATTATTATTTATAATAATAATATAAGTTATATTATTTATAATCTATATTGTATATGAAATTTATTTATTTATAATATATATTATACACCCGATTTTATGCCCCGTAACCTGCCCTTGTGACCTTGCGATTTTATGCTTGTCCCCACCACTCCATAACCTTCCCCACGTCGTAATCGGCTTGTGTGACCTTTCGATTTTATGCCTGTCAGTGTCCCCATAATTGTTAAATTTTGAGTAGCTATTAAGTTTCTTTTCAATTTACTAGACAATAATAGCATATGCAGGATCACTAAGAGAAACACAAGATACACAACATTTATCCCAGGAAACCCTCATGGGGGAGAAAATCCAACAAAAACTTCCTTAATATAGATAGCCAATACAATGTCAAGATAATAAACCAAACACTAGAGAATATCCAACACTGAGCAATGTGCCTCTCTTCCTTCTTTCGGCAACTGGCAACTGCAACTTCCTTCAAACTTGCGCACTAGATGAGTGAGCTGAGTGAGTGAGCTAATGAGGTGCTTTCCACTCTTATTTATACTAGCTGGCAGGCGCTAGGGTGGTGTCTCTTCACTGGGCAGGGTTGACCTTTTCACTTAGTGGCTAAAATCACTTTAATTAGGCCTCGGGGTTGACTTCTTAATTAACATAATATAATTAGGGTTTGACCAATCCACAAAAGGGGATTTGGTCATATACAAAGCTCGACATGATCAATCCACAAAAGGGGATTGATCTATATGATAATAACTCAATAATAATCAGAATACTCTTTGCGGTTACAATATTTCAACACTCCCCCATAAAAAAGAAGGGTATTCTACAATACAACATCATTAGGAGAGAGAGAGGGTAGCAACATCAACATCATCTGGAACACTGACTGGCATATCTATAAATCATCGGAAGTTTTTCTCATCATCAATAACATCATCATTCACAGTATGGAGTTGGAGTAGCATCATCATCATCGTTTACAACTTGGAGCTAGAACCCGAAACATCAACATCAGTTAGCATGAAAGCAATAACAACAACATCAACAACATCATCATCAACAGCACGAGGTTGGAGCAACAACATCATCACAGCACAAGGCTGGAGCAACAACATCATCATCATCATCATCATCATGGGTCAACAGAATGAGGCAGGTGTATGAACAACATTTTGTGGTACTCTGGCAGTCCCTAGGGATCTTCCTAGGAATCATAAGATTCCCTAGGATATAAAATCCTAACAGAGCTACCACGTGGTACTCTGACAGACTGTCCTTACCGAACCTTCGGGATCTACCCAGGAATCATAAGATTCCCTAGGATTATAAAAATCCTAATAGAGCTACCACTACTGACCATAGCTAGCATATACATGCACTGGTACTCTGACAGACCGTCCTTACTGAACCTTTGGGATCTGTCCAGGGATGATTAGTCCCCTAGGATATAAAATCCTAACTGAGCTACCCGCTATTGGTCAGGATACCATAGTATCATCAACATCACCCCCCCTTTCGAGGGAGGTCCTTTCGGACTATACCAAGCTTGTCTCGAAATTGCTCAAACTTTACACGAGACAGAGGCTTGGTCAACACATCTGCAACCTGCTCATTTGTATCAACATATTGGAGCTTTATAGCTCCCCTCTGCACCATATCACGAATGTAGTGATACCGGATTTCTATGTGCTTCGACTTGTCATGGAACACAAGGTTCTTTGTCATCTTTATGCAACTCTGGTTATCACATAGAATCACGGTTGCTTCCATCTCCAGGTCAAATAGACTTGTCAACAACTTCCCAAGCCATATGGCTTCACAACTAGCAGAACATACATCAATGTATTTTGCTTCTGCCATGCTGAGAGCAATATTGGATTGCTTCCTACTCTACCATTGAGATCATGGTTGACCCCAGACTAAAACAACATCCTGAAGTGCTCCTTCTGTCAGAAACACTTCCAGCCCAATCTGAATCGGTATAACCAATCAGTTTGAAGTCTTGATCTCCATTGTAACAGAGACCAAACTCCAACGTACCCTTAAGGTATCTCATCACATGTTTTGCAACAACAAGGTGAACACGTCTGGGCTCTACCAGACACTAACTCAAGGTGTTCACAACAAAACATATATCTGGCCTGGTATTTGTCAGATACATCAATGATCCAATGATCTGTCTATACAGTGTAGCATTAACCAATTCTGGCGAGGTATCAACCAGGAGCTTCAACTTTGTTTCCACGGGTGTGTTCATGGATTTACACTCCAGCATATCAAACCTCTTCAGTGTTTCAACTGCATACTTCCCTTGGTTAAGGAAGATCTTCTCTGGGCTTTGCCAAACCTGAAGACCTAAGAAATAGTGCATTAGGCCTACGTCTTTCATCTCAAATTCTGCAGCGAGCTTCTTCTTACAATCAAGTATGAGCTTTTCTTCTCCAGTTAAGAATAAGTCATCCACA
The DNA here is from genome assembly GCA_009831015.1 of Picea engelmannii. Lineage (NCBI taxonomy): Eukaryota > Viridiplantae > Streptophyta > Pinopsida > Pinales > Pinaceae > Picea > Picea engelmannii. Next base: position 43,190 of record ML808510.1, on the reverse strand, counting down.
TACAACAACAATATAACTGGCTCATCACTCATAACCTTGAAGTAAAGGTTAGAATCAACTTTACTCTTGGTAAAGCCCAAGCTCGTCAGGAAACTGTCAATCCTTCCATACCAAGCTCTAGGAGCTTGCTTCAATCCGTACAGAGCCTTCTTCAATCTGCAGACATGAGTCTTTTTGTCTTCAACTTCAAACCCTTGAGGTTGTTCTATATACACTTCTTCTTCAATGACACCATTTAAGAAGGTTGTTTTCACATCCATCTGGTGTAACTTCCACTTCATCCTTGTTGCAAGAGCAATCATGGTTCTGATGGAAGTGTATCTGGCTACAAGAGTACACGTCTCTTCATAATCAATGCCTTCCTTTTGAGAAAAGCCACGAGCTACAAACCTTGCTTTATGTTTTTCAATACTTCCATCAGCAGCATGTTTTATCTTGTATAACCATTTGGAAGATACCACATCTTTGCTCTTCGGTCTGGGAACTATTTCCCACGCATCATTCTTTATAATGGATTGGTATTCTTTTGTCATGGCATGTGCCCATTCTTTCTTTTGAATGGCTTCTTCAAAGCAAGTAGGCTCCTTCTCTATGAGTTCACACATCAAAGCCATATAACTGGAGAATGGCTTAGGTTTCTTAACTTGTCTCATGGTTCCTTCTAGGGCACCATACTTCTCTCCATCTTGAATAAGTTCTCTTGCCCAAGCTGGCTTTCTCTTGTGAGAGATCATCATCTGGGGAGGTTCTTGAGATTCTATCATATCATGATCTTCTTTAATCTCATCATCAGGGGAAACTGTGACTTTCCTCACTGGTTCTGCAGCTCTGGGAGCTACAAGTTCTTCTTCATATACTTCTTCAAGCTGGCATCTCCTCGATTTCTTGAGTGCTACATCTTCATCAAATGTTACATCTCTGTTGATCTCAATATGATGGTAACTTGGTATGTAAATTCTGAAGGCCTTTGAGACCTCACAATATCCAACAAATATCCCCTTCTTTCTTGAAGGGCCCAACTTGGTTCTCTTCTCTTTCGGAATGTGTACAAACACTGGATAGCCAAATATCTTGAGATGGCTTACTTCTGGCTTCTTTCCGGAGAACATTTCTTCGGGGGTTTTGAACCCAAGTGCACTATGGGATAATCTATTTTGTACATACACTGTTGTTCTTGTTTCTTTTTGCCCATAAGTGTGGTGGAAGATCTTGATCATGGATCATAGTCTTCACTGCTTCCATTATAGTTTTGTTCTTTCTTTCTCCTACACCATTTTGTTGAGGATTGTAGGGAGTGGTGAGCTCCCACTTAATCCCGACATCTCTACAAAAGATTACAAACTCTTTTGAGGTGTATTCTCCTCCATTATCTAACCTGAGTATCTTGATTTTTCTTTCTGAGAGATTCTCTATCAAGGCTTTGAATTCCTTGAATTTTCTAAACACTTCATCTTTTGCTTTCAAGAAGTAAACCCAAGTCTTGCGAGAATAGTCATCAATAAATGACACATAGTATACATACCCACTAAGAGAGGTTGATGGCATTGGGCCACATACATCTAAGTGGATGAGCTCCAAGACTCCTTCTTTACTGTCGCTCTTCGGGAAAGGGTTCTATATGTTCTCTCCTTGTGCACATCCCTTGCACACACCTTCATGATCAACCTTGAATTCTGGTAGACCTATAACTGCCTTGCTCACATATGGTAAGGCTTTATAGTGGATGTGAGCTAGTCTTCTATGCCAAAGTTCACATGGACTTTCGGTGGAGTGAGCAAAGGCTGCATCTGAGTGACCTTTTAATTTATACATGCCACCTTCTTTTGTTCCAATAACAATTGCATCTTCTATGGTTTTTCCTTTAGGCCACATAAGGACTTCACCATCTATGAATGCAACCCTAGAGCCTTTCTTATCTAAAGCTGAGATAGAAAGCAAATTCTTTGTCAAAACTGGTACATATAGTACATCCTTCATCTTCATTGGGGTCCCTGAATCAAGTTTGAAATTGGATTCTCCCACTCCTTTGATAGGGTACTGGTAATCATCTCCAAGTGTGACTTTCTGAGGAAAGTTCTTTTCGGTAAGGCTAGAGAGAATGTGTCTCTAACCTGTCATGTGCTTGGAGTCACCACTATCTATGAGCCAAGTATCCTCACCAGGTGAGATTAAGTCATAGTCTTCAATCTTTTCTTTAATCATCTTCGTGGGTGGCTCATCATCTTCAATTGCATGGGCATGGTGTCTTTTGTTATTTCTCTTCTCATATTCTTCTCTTATAGCTGGCAAATTCTTAGCAATATGTCCCATCTTGTCACAATGGTAACATTGGTAGGATGAGAAATCCTTTTCTCTTCTTTGACCTTTCTGAAATTTCTGGAATCTCCTTGGTGGGTGAGATTCTTTATGGATGAATCTATTTGGGGAGTGAGATTCCTTGTGTAGTGGGTCTCCTTCTTGAAGTGAGACCTTCTCTTTCCTCCTTTAGCATGAGCAACTAGGGCTTGGTCTTCATACCTTGGTAGTATTGCTTCTTGGTTAGCTACTCTTGCTTCTTCTTGAACACATTCTTCCCAAAGACTGTCAAATTGTAGTTTCTCCTTTTTGGCACAAATAGTTTGGATGAATGCATCCCAAGGTCTTGTGAGACCATTAAGAGCTGGCATTATAAGTTCATCTTCATCTAGGTTATCTCCAATTGCTTCTAACTGTTCCTTGAATTGAGATATCCTAGAGAAATAGTCATGAACTGTTTCTCCTTTCTGCATCTTTGTATTCTTGAGTTGAGTTCTCAAGTTCATCTTTCGGTTAATGTTTCTTCCTTCATACAATCTGGTTAGGGCATCAAACATTTCTTTTGGGCTATTCTTAGATGCCACTTGGGGGATCAAGTGATCTTTGATAGAGTCTGCAATGATTCTTTTGGCCCTAACCATGTCCTTATGGTATTTTGCTTTAGTTGTAGCATCTGCAGGTTCTTGTACATTTTCTTTGATGAATTTTGCAAGGTCATTCTCTTCAAGAATGAGTGCAATCCTACACTTCCAAGCATGGAAGTTATCCACACCTTCTAACTTGTCAACAAGCATGGTACTTGCAGACATCTTGACCTAAAGTTGGGAAAATGACCAAAAAATGAAAATGCTCAGAAATCAAATTTGAACTTACTAGTTGGTGCGCTTGGCTGAGGCGAGTAGCTTGGTGCAGTCAGTTTTATGAAAATCCAAATTTTACCCCTTGAAGCTGGGTCTGCACAAATCTAGACTGGTACTTCTGGTACTGGTTCTTGTTTCTTGGTACCAACCAAAAACTAGGGTTTCACTTCTCAGAGTTTCTGGCCACAGAAAAGGTGCGCTCAAGCTGCCAATAGGTTCGCTAGGCTAGGGTGCACTTCCCTAGGTGGTTTTTCGACCGAAATTCCTCTCCAACAAAAGCCCTAATTTTATTGTACGACAACAGTGACGTTTTTGCTTATCTAGTGAAAGGTGCTCTCTTCACCTTAGCTTTGATACCATGTTAAATTTAGAGCAGCTATTAAGTTTCTTTTCAATTTACTAGACAATAATAGCATATGCAAGATCACTGAGAGAAACACAATCACAAGATACACAACATTTATCCTAGGAAACCCTCATGGGGGAGAAAACCCAACAAAAACTTCCTTAATATAGATAGCCAATACAATGCCAAGATAATAAACCAAACACTAGAGAATATCCAACACTAAGCAATGCGCCTCTCTTCCTTCTTCCGACAACTGGCAACTGCAGCTTCCTTCAAACTTGCGCACTAGATGAGTGAGTTGAGTGAGTGAGCTAATGAGGCACCTTCCACTCTTATTTATATTAGCTGGCAGGCGCTAGGGTGGTGTCTCTTCACTGGGCAAGGCCGACCTCTTCACTTAGTGGCTAAAACCACTTTAATTAGGCCTAGGGGCCGACTTCTTAATTAGCATGATATAATTAGGGTTTGACCAATCCACAAAAGGGGATCTGGTCATATACAAAGCCCGACATGATTAATCCACAAAAGGGGATTGATCTATATGATAATAACTCAATAATAATCAAAATACTCTTTGCAGTTACAATATTTCAACAATAACCTGCTCGACGTCTACTCTTCATTCACTTGTAACATGCCCTGCATCGACTCTCCATAACATGCCCCGCATTGACTATCCATAACCTGCCTCCTACATTGAAATTTGACAGTTTAACACTTGCAATTGGTGGCGACCTATGGGTTGTTCTGTTGACAACTCAAAAACCCACTGAAATTTGTGTCGAATTTGTATAGAAGTTTGGCCAACCTCAACCAGAGATTTTAGATTCAACAGAATATGAGCCTCATGCTTTGGATTCGGCCGAAACGTCACCCATACAGTACGAAACGCCGCCAAAATGCTTGCGGACGTACTGTACAGAGTTTTGCAATCGTGAAACTTCGTACGATACGACCATCGGTGTTTCGTACATGTTTTGGCGTTTCAGGTGGTTTTCGGGACTGGTGTGCTGGTTGGGCAGGCGTTTCCTGCAACTTAGCTTTGTAGAGGGTGTGTTGCACCTTCGTTTTCAATGCATCCTTTTTCCAAACCCATTTATTGCCATTAATTAATTAATGATCCAAAACCTTGGGTACTCCCTAGAGTGAAATTGATTAGCTTGGGGGGCAGCACCACAAGGCCACTTGAAGCTAGAGGTACACAGAGTGCCATATGCAAGGAAAGAAAGGGGCATCGCATGAGTGTACACACCTCAACAAGTGGGGATATTTATATTTATGTGTTTTCTTTTACAGGTCTTTGATTTTTTATGAGAAGTGTTTCATTGCTCTCAAGACCTCTTTGGGCGAGCATTTGGAAGGTTCATAATCAGGCTTTTATCTTTTGCCAACCACAAGCCTTTGGGCCTTCATCCCCTTCTTCTCATGAAGCGAGGGACAATCTCTTCTTGGGTTAGTACACCCGAAAAACCCAAAAGGTGAGGAGATGAGGGGATGAAGTATGGAAAGTGGAGTATGGTCGGGAATGGCATGATGACTTGTCAAAAGGACCTCCTAGTAGCATACCTATCCCTAAGGGTGACCCACTTACTAGGGTGCAATGTCAACCACCAAGGTGAAACAGGGAAAAGAGTGTTAAAATTCTTCTTAATCAGTTGAGTGTGTATAGTATTCTTTAACTTTAGTCTATTAAAACAATAACTGCATGCATAAGGATCACTGAAAGAAAGACATCCACAGTATACACAAGATTTATCTTGGGAAACCCTCATGTGGGAGAAAACCAAGTAAAGCTTCTTCAATATAGATTCTTCAACAAGTTCAATGTCTCTCTCAAGAGAGATCTCACCAAAATAGAAGATCCACTAGAAACCCTAACCAGAATATAGTAGCGCACCGCTAGACCAAGATAGACCTTCACCAGATAACCAGAACCCTTAACTAGAACAAACTTCCTTTGTAGCTGCATCACTCTTCCCAGACTTGCGCACTTGTATGGGAGAGTTGTTGTGTGTCTCCTTCAAGTGAGGCGCCTAGTCTCTTATAAATACAAGTTGAACTGACTAGAATTAGGTCAAGTCTGACCTGTCCACTTTACCCTTCTAGTTTACAATTGACTTGTCAAGGCACAATAGGGCTGACTTAACAAATATAATATAACATTAATCTTTAGGGTTTTGTCTTAGTCAAATACAATATGAATATAATAATAATATCATCCGAAGCTACTCAAACTTCAACACTCCCTCTTAGCAAGGAAGGTATTCTTCTGGCATGAACATCACGACTGCTTCTACTCTTCTATCCACTTGACCATTGAATTGTTGAATTTCCACGAATCTATATTGAAGAAGTTTTGTAACCACATCAACATCTAGGGTCTCATCATCCATCCAGGCTTTATGTCATCACGGGGCTTTCACTCGCAACTCACACAGAATCTGGCATCTAGTTCCACAATGAACTAGTAACCTCTGGTTGGCACACCAGACAACTGGTCCATAATGACAAGGCATCTAATCACGAGGATTGGGCGATGTAGTGCGCACACACTACCCATCTAGCCCAAGGCTAGGAAACACCTCCAACCACACAGGTTGGCCCCCAGCTAAAAATCTTGGTAACTAATCAACCCTGAAGGCATGGCATCTATTTTCCTTATGCGAGGTCATGTTGACTGGTGCCACAATCAGTAACTTTGCATACTAGACTTTTTCACTGGAGTAGCAATCTGCGTACCAGGATTTTTCATTGGAGTAGCACTAACTCGACATACCGGGCTTTATCACTGGAGTAGCCATCTACATACTAGGCTTTATCACTGGAGTAGCAGTAAATCGACGTACTAGGATTTATCACTGGAGTAGCCATCTGCGTACCAGGATTTATCACAGGAGTAGCAGTTACTCAGCGTACCGGTCTTTATCACTGGAGTAGCTGTAACATGCTCGTCCATGACCACTCGTTGCTTCTGCCACATGCTGAAGCTGTTGCCCTGGATCAAAACTGTAACTCATCACTCCCTCTTTCTAGGGACATCCTTCTGGACCACACCAAGCTTGTCTCTGAAGTACACAAACTTCACTTTCGACAGAAGATTGGTCAACATGTCAGTTATCTACTCATCTGTAGCGACATATTAGAGCTTCACTGCTCCCCTTTGTACCATATCTTTGATATAATGGTACATTCACAAGAGACACAACATTTATCCTGGGAAACCCTCCAGGGGAAGAAAACCCAGCAAAAACTTCCTTATCATAAATAGCTTATACAATGTTCAAGAGATAACTCAAACCAATACAGATAGTCCTCCCCAAGAGATGTGCCACTCTTCTTCTCCTCTCTCCAACTGGAAATTGCAGCTTGCCTCATAAGAGAATGAGCAAGTGAGTTGTGTGTTTGAAGTGAGGCGCTAGCCTCTTATTTATACAAGACTGGCACGTGTGAAAGGTCACAACTGGCAGGGCTGACCTCTCACTCT
>ML808510.1:0-16230 GCA_009831015.1 Picea engelmannii | reverse complement strand
CCACTTGGTAATAGGGGGAGGAGAGTTTTGGGTTGACACCTAGATAGGGCTAAAATTAATTCCAAACTTAACCACTTAATTCAATTTTCAGTCTACAACACCAAGCAATACAGTTACACACTTGCAATATCACTGATCTCACTATCTTTAAATTTATATTCATATGCAAGCTATTTTTGATGTGTTTTAGAAATAATATCTAAGTGGTTACATCTTTCATCTAGAATATTTGGCTTTCCACGTTTTTATCTATCATTAATTCTTGTACTCGTGGTGTGATCTTTCAAGAAGTGCGCATCCATCTGGAGGCACTCTCTTGACTGGGTCTTGAGTGATTTGCGTCTCTTGGCCATTGAAAAGCAATCCAACGGAACTCTATCTGTTGTGAGCATGCTTGGCTTCATGTGTTGATTTCTTTATCTTGTGTATCTTTAATTCCTGCATATGCGAGCAAACTTGTTAGTATATTGTCTATCTTGTATCTAGTCTAAATCTGTATATCTGATATATTCTTTTGTATCTAATTTTATCTGTCTTATTGTAATACTTTGTAACTTACCTTGTAACGAACATTCCCCTTAACTTAGTTGACCCCATTGCCCAATCTTAGGCACTAGTCTTAGTTTCCCTAGGAAAAGGTTTGACTCTCATACTTAGATATTTGCATCTTGCATTTGTTGATTGACATCTTAGGCTAGATTCCCCCTGACCTTTAACCAATTAAAACCAACTCCTAGAACATTAAAACTCTTAATCTCATCTAGTAACTAGGGTCTACCCCCCCTTGGCTTCCCTAGGAGTTAGCCTAGACGGAAGAGGTTCAAGTCAAAGTGACAGCGTGGACTTTGAACCTAGGCATTGTGCCTCCGAGGACACACTAAGTGAGCAGGACTTAGCTCACGTTTGCAAGTGTGTATAAGGACGGCAACAGTGCCTAAAGTAGTTTGGTTCATATATTCACATTTTCTTCTTCATTCTTCCATCTTTTCATTGTTATCCTGTAAACTGATCAGAGATTGTTCAAGCCTTGCTTGTTGAAGTATGTTTTATGGAGCGTTTTGTGTTGATACTTTGAACTGAGTTTCTTATCCATTCGCTACACCTAAAACTAAAAATCTTATCTTTTACAAACTATAAAATCTGATGGGTATTAGGCTCACACCTATAAGAGTCTAGGTGAGACTTCTAGTGCTAACAGAAGCATCTGTAACTTGAGAAATCCTTCTTGAAATTGTGAGTTTTTTGTAATCCATGAGGTTTCTTATGTGAGTGAACTTCCTTCTTGCTCTTTCCTTTTTTGGTATGTGCTGCTAGGGCTTGATTTTCTTCATCGCCTAGTTTCTCTTCTCTTTCTACTAATCTGGCTTCTTTTTTAGTACAATCCTCCTATAGTCTGCTAAACCTTGTTATCCTTCTTCTTGAACATATACCCTGAATGAATGATTCCCAAGATCTGGGGAGACTATTCAATGTAGTCATCACCAACTCGGCTTTTTTGATCGTGTCTCTAATGGCTTCTAGTTGTTCTTTGATCTGAGACACTCTTATGAAGTATGATTGGATAGTTTTTGAACTTTGCATCTTCACATTCTTGAGTTGTGTTCTCGAGGTCATCTTCCGATTGATATTCTTGCATTCATACAATCGGGATAAGGCATTAAACATTTGCTTGGGAGTTGTTAATGATGAGACATGGGGGATCAAATGATCCTTGATAGAATCAACAATGATTCTCTTCACCTTCACTAGGTTCTTTTTGTACTTTTCTTTGGCCTCATCTTCATTAGGTTCTGGAACTTCTTCTTTTACAAAATCTTCCAGATCATTCTCTTCTAGAATGAGCATCACTTTGTACTTCCATGCTCGGAGGTTATTAACACCTTCAAGCTTCTCATCAAGCTTGGTACTAGGTGCCATCCCGTGCTTGAACAATACAATAAAAAGATAAAACTTTTCAAAGAAAGGTTTTTGTACTTCCCAAAGAGTGCTATGCCAAGGTTACCAGTTCCAACTTCAATTCTGCAGCTGCCAAGATGTTTTGAATTAGGATTTATGAGGAAACCCTAATTTTTCAAAATATGAATTTTGGAATTCTGCTCCAAGGGATAGGTGCACCCTCCTAGGGCGAGTTCCTTAGTGGTCTTACTTTGACTAGCGTCCTTCAAAAAATGGGTGAAAACACCTAGGGTTTTGTGCAGTTGCAGCAGCTGCAACAGTTGCATCACCTGTTGCAGTTTTCAAAACTTCATCAAAATGAAATTCTAATCCCAAGGAAAGATGCACTAGGGTTAGGAGAGTATCCCTATGGTCTTAGTTTCCCCAACAAGCTCTTCTAGACTGTGCAAATGGCTTCTTTCAGGCCCGCTCTGATTCCATGTTAAAATTCTTCTTAAGCATTTAAGTGTGTATAGTATTCTTTAACTTTAGTCTATTAAAACAATAACTGCATGCATAAGGATCACTGAAAGAAAGACATCCATAGTATACACAAGATTTATCTTGGGAAACCCTCGCGGGGAAGAAAACCCAGTAAAGCTTCTTCATTATAGATTCTTCAACAAGTACAATGTCTCTCTCAAGAGAGATCTCACCAAAATAGAAGATCCACCAGAAACCCTAGCCAAAATATAGTAGCGCACCACTAGACCAAGATAGTCCTTCACCAGATAACCAAAACCCTTAACCAGAACAAACTTCCTCTATAGCTGCGTCACTCTTCTCAAACTTGCGCACTTGTATGAGAGAGCTTGTTGTGTGCCTCCTTCAAGTGAGGTGCCTAGCCTCTTATAAATACAAGTGAACTGCCCAAAATTAGGTCAGGGCCGACCTGTCCACTTTACCCTTCTAATTTACAATTGACTTGTCAAGGCACAATAGGGCCGACTTTTACAAGTCACAATAGGGCCAACTTAACAAATATAATATAAGATTAATCTTTAGGGTTTTTTCTTGGTCAAATACACTATGAATATAATAATAATATCTTTCGAAGCTACTCAAACTTCAACAAAGAGTATAATGTCCAAGCAAATGTCACATAATCAAAAGCAGTAATAGATGTAACAAACTCAAATGCCTCAAATATTGAAATGACACCCACCATAATACCTGACTTGTACCTCATGGAGCAAGACTTGATGTCTTCCGGAGGCTCGCTGATGTGGTGGATACTGCATGATCAACCTGGAGCGTGGTGGTGAGGTGGGTCTCCGTTTGTGCAAGTGGACATTGTTGCTCAAGCTATCTCTTGATACTCCATGTCTGCAACCTGAGGGCCTCGAGACATCATCTCCTTGGTTATCCCACAAAATGGGGATAACAGGTGGTATTGATTGTTGAACTCCTCTGACATGGCCTTGCAAAAATGTACCTTTCACTCAAACCTAAATCATTGATTAGGCATGTTAAGTTTTTTCTACCATATTATAAGGCTTCGATTAGGTAGTTTCATCAAAATTGGGAGGTGTTCACTGATGTCTCTATAGGATCAAGGTAGAGGCAAAGGGTGATACTAATGATAAGGATCCAAATATAAGCGATGGTGGAACATTGCTTGTCATTTAAATGTTCTTGCTCATTTATTCATAATGCTTTCTTTCAAAGTTTCAATAATTTTTTGGAATCATGGTTTAGAATTTTTAAAATACAATTTTGTCATTAAAATTTAAATATTTTATGTAATTTTTAGTAAACCAAGTCATTGAAATCAGATCAGTTTGAGTCAATCTGAGTTCGAGTCCGAGTCGGAGTTGACCATCGACCGATTTCGAGGCAGAGTCCGAGTTTTAAAACATTGCATTGTACATCTACCTCATGATGATGAGATACATTTATATATGTGATGTCATTTTGTATTGGTTGTCCACTTTTGAGTCCTTGATTGGACAACTATCAGGGTTCAGGATTCGGTATCAACTTTGATGTATCATTTTTTATTTGGCATCCACTACATCATATATATCAGTGATTTCTCCATACTTATGTGCCAATGAGTTTATTTGATGCTATTGTTTCTTTATATGTTTAAAATTTTGAAAAAAATGAATAGATTTTGTATTTTTTAATGTTTGTCGTGGTTTTTCGATTTTTTCTCGATTTTTTCCGACTTTTTCCGAAATGATGTTTTCCTGCCGATACTGGAACCAAAGGCTTAGGACTCTCATTTGGGTTACTCACCATGTTTCACAAGACTACAGGCACACCTAGATCGAACTCACTTATTGGGGAGGAGAACGAACGAGAACTCACTTCCCTATACCTATGGTTTTCAGTTTGCTACGCCTTAAAAGAAAAGTGACTCATTTGGTAGGGGGGCTTTGGCCCCTCAAAGGCTTACTTCCTCAATATGTTACGCCTTACCTGGGGGGGGGACGGATGACATTTCTCCTTCGCCGACTTTTTGTCGATGCCAACTTTTTCAACGGTGTTTTCAATTTTCAAGAATGATAGATGTGTGTACTCTTTATAGATTATGAGGGCATTGGTATGGTTTTGTACAAAATTGCGGATATGGTGTGCATCATCAATAAGACTCCCCATCCATGTCACATCTGAAGAAATAGATTTAAATGTAAAATTCAAAGTATGAACAGTGCAAAGTTTCCACAATATTTGTCGATGTTTAGCTTCCACAATCATGTCAACAACCTTGCAAACAGGTGCATTGTCTATAATAATTTGCACACGAGAATCAACACCTACATCTTCAATAACTTTAACGAACAACTCACCCATATATTGTGCATCCTTGTATTTTCCAAGAGCATCCATTGTTTTTTAGAAGACTAGTCCATTTAGAGAAGACACCATGAAATTGATGAGTGGATGGTGTGCTATATCTGTCCTTCCATCAGAAACAATATTGACATCAGCTGAGGGCCATGTTGATTTAATAGGGTCTAGGATTTTCTCCACTTCCTTCTTTTCCTTAATGAACAATGTGGTTCTAAGCTTCTCTGAACTCGGAGACACATACCTAGTTGGATCCCATTCAGCTAGAGCTCGACACATCTCAATAAACAAAGGAGATCGTGCAACATTAAATGAAATGAAGTTGAGATAGAAAAATAACACAATGGTAAGATCAACCTCCTCTCACTTATCTTGTTGAAAGATCTTGTCCATTGTACCACCACTTGGAGCTGGCCGCTTCCTTGCTGGATGAATTGCAGTCCCACTCACAAATCTGCTAGATGGCTTCCTCAATAATGGAAGAGGATACTCATTTTTGTGTTTCCTAGTTGCTGCTTCCACCTTTCCCAAGCCGATATTATCCTTTGTTTCCATTTCTTTTCGTTTCGTAGCGTTCACTGCTTTACATGCTCCAAGTCCACAGTCAAGGCCCAACAAATGGCTCTTAACTTGGTAGTAAGTGCTCTTGTATTGAATGTTGCAGAAATTACATGTCCAAAGAACATCCCCCCCCCCAACAAACTTTTCCCCCAGCCCTTGCTGTCTTGTTACATACTTCCATAGCGAACATTTCTATTCTTGAGCATGCTGTATTGCTATAGCAGAGTTTTTTTCAGCATTGGAAGCTGCACTTGTAGCTCCACTTGCAGCAGACAGAACACTAGCAGAGAGAGATGAACGTGAGGGGGGACAACACCAACAATGGAATTCCTCCCTTTCCTTTGAACTTTACCAGCTTCCCTTGATGATCGAGCCATGATTTCTATGGAACAAATAAAAAGAATGCCACTGTTGGAAAAAAGAACAAATCTGGTTGCTAATCTGCTTTCAAAGTACTTGGAATCCCTTCAAATCTTGAGTTTACCCTTCACCTGCACAATGACAGACAATGAGAGCTCCTTCCCTGCAGTTGAAAGTGAAAAAGAAGTGAAAAATGCCTTTTAGAGGCCCTGCTGGCCTCTTTTCCGTGGACACATGTCGGACACATCGGGGCACGTCTAGAGCACGTGTCTGACACATGTTTGGCATGTATCCTGTTTTGGGACATGTATTGGTCATGTGTCCTGTTTTAGGACACTTGTCGGACATGTGTCCTAGCGTGTCATGTGTCCAACACGTAGGATAAGGACACGCCCCCCCCCGCGAGGGCTGTGTCCTATTACTTAGCTTGTAATCCTACAAGTAAATAACAGATTTTCCCTCCAATATTGTTACACTTGGTGGGTACTGCTTGTGCAAACTGATGAAGTGTAGGTGTTTTATCCTATTGAATCGTTGTTTTACAGGCTTCATTTTTTTGTCTATTGGAACCACTACAGAAATGAGTCCAGTGCATGAGTTAAATTGTCCTTCCATTTTAGTGTTGACAAACCGGGCTTCTGTCCTGTGATTGTTTTAGAATATAATAACCTCTTCCATTCATGTTAAGTGATTTCAGTATCTCTTCAGATGGATGCATTATACTATTGAATGGCAAACAATGGTATTTACAATGTACTAAAACTCGAGTCAATCAACTGCAGGATTCACCTGAGGAATTCATATTCAAAAACAGGGAGGCACTTGAGAGTGAGTATGTTAGTTCCAATCTTCATCATTGGATCGATTTAGTATTTGGCTGCAAGCAACGTGGCAAGCCAGCTGTAGAGGTATGGTTCTTTTGTATGATCTATTCATGTGACATTTTGCAATTAAAACAGCATTTTTGTTTCAGTCAACATTTGATTCTGAAGCTCTAAATTGTTTCTGGGATAGCAGGCTGCCAATGTGTTCTACCATTTAACTTATGAAGGTGCAGTAGATTTGGAAGCAATAGAAGATCCATTACAACGGGATGCTGTTGAAGATCAAATTGCAAATTTTGGGCAGACACCTATCCAGCTTTTTCGGAAAAAGCATCCTAAGCGAGGATTACCGATGCCCATTGCCCGTCCATTATACTATGCACCAGGCTCAATTACACTGACTTCAGTAGTTTCTGCGGGATTTCAAGAGCCAGCAGCAATAATATTTGTTGGTGTGATGGAGTCAACTGTTGCACTTGTAAGCCAGGGGCTTATTATGTCAGTCAAAATGTGGCTAACTTCACAATTACAGACTGGAGGCAACTTCACCTTCTCCTCTTCACAGGTTTTCTAGAAAATTCAATTCTTGCAAAACCTAGTTTTGGTTTCCCAAATTGGATCATATTTCAGAGCATATTTCACGATATAAGTTATTCATTTCCTTGGTTCCTAATAGGAGGTGAATGTGTATTGGCCATGTAGCATTGCTAGACAATTTGTTTGACATCCTGTTTTATATTTATTATACTGAACAGGTGTGATGAAAGTCAAATATCTTATCAAATCTGATCTTCTTGGTACAATTTACTGTGTACAGGAACCATTTTTTGGTATTGGTTCAGATCTCACTATTCCTCGTAAAATCGGTGGTCCCTTGGCCGAGAACCTTGAGCTTGGCACACAGTGTTTTGCTACCCTACAAGTTCGGTCATTGAGCTTTCTCCTGAGTTGTGGAAATTGGGATAACAGTTTCAGAGTTATATCTTTGAATGATGGACGGATGGTTCAAAGCATAAGGCAACACAAAGACCTGGTCAGCTGTGTTTCAGGTATTTGACAACTATATTTTCTAGCCATTCTTCTGGACTTTTTGCCTGCTTTTAATTTTAAAGTTCAAAGTACAGTTCAGTCTCCAAGTTCTCTGCCATTATTCCATGTCCAGGACCTGATCGTCTTTGTCAACCTAGTGATCTGGCTATGTAGTTCTCATGTCTTCTTCAACTATTAAATTCTAACGTCTGCAGTCCTTGGGCTTTGCATTTTTGCCTGGAGTCTACCATGCAATATCGACAATGGACATTAGCTCAAATGGGCAAAGCCTAGGCTTTTTATTCTCAAGGAGAAACCGTGGATAGTTTGTAATTCTTTGCCTTAGAATTTGTTATTAAGTGAGTGCCGGTGTGACTTGATTATCTTAAATACCCACTTATGCTATTCATCAACCTACGTTTTCTTCTGTTAGTTTATCTATGAGTCCAAATATTTGCTTCCTACAGTATATTTCCCTGATTTTGTAGTTTGTTCAAGAGAGTGAACTCCCTGAATTTCAGCTGGCATATTATATTTTTCTTTTTTTTTATTTCAGTGGCAATGGATGGAAGTATTGTGGTTACTGGCAGTCATGATACGACAGTTATGGTATGGGAAGTTACTTCATCTACTAGAATTGTCAATAAGAAAGTCCGAGATGTACCAAATATGCCAGATCGGATTCGGAAAGATCATATTTTATCAGACAAACCTTGCCACATTCTTTGTGGACATGATGATGTTGTCACTTGCGTAGCTGTCTGCGTGGAGCTTGACCTTGTTGTCAGTGGATCTAAAGATTCCAGTTGTATTCTTCATACTTTATGGCAAGGTAGGTATGTAAGGTCTATCTATCATCCAAATGGAAGTGTACTATCCAAGATGGTCGTATCACGACATGGTCGACTTGTATTATATTCTAATGATGATCTGAATCTGCTTCTCTACTCAATCAATGGGAAACTTCTTGCAACTTCTGAAACAAATGGCCGTATTAACTGTATGGAGCTCAGCAGTTGTGGTGAATTCTTAGTTTGTTCAGGTGATAAAGGACAGATAATATTACGATCTATGCATTCTCTTGAGATTGTAAGCCGATATGATGCAATGGGAAAAGTTATTTTGTCATTGTCAGTGACCCCAGAAGATTGTTTCTTAGTCGGGACACAAGATGGGAGCCTCCTTGTGTATTCATTAGAAACTCCCCAGCAGCGTAAGAGTAGCCTTATTCAAAACATTAAATCAAGGACATTTGTAACAGGGTAACTAAGATGGCGAGTTATGGATTCAGCACCGAACATACATTGGCCACCTGAGCAATGGCTTATAGTTGCTTCAGGTCCTTTCTTTCAAAACATCGAATCACAGGCATTTGCAGCACAGCGCAGCTAAGTTGGCAAGTTAGTTTTGGAGTGATAAAATGGATCCAGCATTCAACATACATTGGATCAACTAATCCATGGCTTACAATTTCTTCAGGTTCTTTTTTCAAAGCATCAAATTACAGGAGTTTCCATGGTAATTAAGTTGGCAAGTTTGTTGTCAAGTAATAAAATGGATCCGGCACCCAAAATACATTGGTCAGCTGAGCCATGATTCACGGTTCCTTCAGGTCCTTTTTTCTCATATTTGTTTTCATCTCCTAAATGATCTTCTGTTTGATTATTGTGGTGTAGATAGGCAATTCTTTCTGATGTTATTTTAACAACAGCAGATGATTTCCACGTGTCCTGGTTTAGTCATGTGATTTTTTTTCTACAAGAAAAAATGCAACTCAAGTCAATCTCTTATTCTAATGCACAAAAGGAAATATTAGTTTAAAGATTGGTTAGTGCACAAGATACCAAAATGTGACAGATGTACACAAGCTTAACCAGCATGATAGTTTAGTTTAGCTTGAGAAGGTCATTCTTCAGGATGTCATCTAGTTCCTTCCCTTGGGTGTTTTTTTGCTCCTCTTTCATATGGTAGAGAACAACAAATGAAGTTGAAGGAACTTGGATTGTTTTCACTTCACATGGCTTATGGTTTTTTCTCTTCATATAATTTGTACTTGTTCCTTGCAGAGGTGGAACTACAGCATCATGTCCTGAAAGGTGCATAGATTGATATATAAATGTGCCTTAAGACAGCCTGATTTCATATTGGAAGATTAGCGTAAGCTTTGAAAAGCACAAATGAGTGACCGTGCTACATAAATTCAGTCTAAACGGTGAAATTATTTTGTGGATATTGGCAAGAGAGAATGGTTCGGCTACTTTTTGTATCATTCCAAGTGAAAATAGAACTGGAATGAAATGCTGGGCTGCTGCATGATGCCTGAAACTTAATATGGATGCTTGTAACAAATTAACAATCAGCTGTACATTTGTCTACTCTAATTTATTGTTAAATTCAGCACATTCTTTTGATCCATGGTGCAAGTCTCTATGTCTTTGGTCAACATTTCAAACTCTGGCCAGTGGTGCATGTGTATGGAGATTTGTATCACATGGATTAGTTTTCTTGACTCCCATATTGTTCAGGAATTCTCCTAGATGTTGGAGGCTGTACACTATTGTCTGACAAGTTTTCACCCTAACTGGAATATAATCTTGCAGACTAGAGAGACTAGCCAGCAGTCTGTGCAGTTGATGTAAATATTAATTCTTTGATGTCACAAGAAACTTCAAAATCTGGCCAAATTTCTGTTATAATTATTGAATTGTTTGTATGAAGTTCTCACCGATCAGAATGTCCATAATATCTGTATTTTCAATGACTTTTCAGACAAGGTGAAGTATGAAACTTAAGTGTTGTTTTGCATTGGTCTTTAAAGTGCAGATTTTTACTTTGTAAGATGCATATAGTACAAGTCCTGATATTGCTGCAGCTAATTGAATTGAAACATTATATAATGATGTCTACGTAAAACTAGCATAGTGGAAAAGCCACCAAGACTGTCATAAATGTGCCAAATGCAACTAAAGAGATTTAACCCCCCCAAAAAAATAGAAGTCCATTTATCATATGCAAAAGGCATAAGTTTCCCCAAAGCGACATATGCCTTCTTGTGTTGCAGTTTAGTGTTGCGAAGAGAACTCATGAAAAATGTTCTCATTTTCTTTGTGATGAATGTAGCATTCTATGGCATGATTACATTGCCGTGAGCTTAAAAAGTTGATTTAATGTTATCAACCTTATAATAATGAATGCAGAGTTTTGGACAATGGAAATATGCACTCTCACAATCTTGAAATGGCAACTTCTTAACATCTAATGTAGCTCGAGGCTTGCAACCAAATGCTTTGTGACAAGTGATAGGCTTAGGAAATGATATATTTTTGCCACCTATAACTATCTCTTTTGTTATCACAAGAACCTAGTTTAAACCCTAAAGCTTGTCATCATCATTGCTTTGTTGTATATATATCATAAGGTAAGGAGGATAGCAATTTAGATTTTTTTCTTGTTTGCATGACTAATTTAGGAAAGGTAATGAAATTACTTGTGTTTTTAGTGAATGATGAAGGATTTTTCCAGAATATATATGTATGTGTGTTTAAATAAAGTTTGCTAACACAATCTATAGCATGTATTTCACAATATATTCCACATGGTATCAAAAGGCTTCACACGGTTATGACAAGTGGAGGAATATATCAAATAGTTATGGCAATGCTAGAGAATCTATCAACTTGCTGCCATTGGGGAAAGATCATTACTCATGTTTGGTGGCATCTATGCATTCAAGACCAAGGCGTTGTAATTGCTCGTGCCTATTCTTGTCCAGAGGGATAGATCAGTATCCTACTATTAAGTTTTGGCTATTATTAGGTTTATTTTGAATTTAATAGATAACAATAGCATAGGTAGGATCACTGAGAGAAACACAATCACAAGATACACAACATTTATCTTGGGAAACCCTCACGGGGGGGAAAACCCAACAAAACTTCCTTAATATAGATAACCAAGACAATAAACCAAAACACTAGAGAATATCTAACACTGAGCAATGCACCTCTCTCTTCCTTCTTCTCCCAACTGCAACTCTCTAAACTTGCGCACTTGATGAGTGAATGAGTGAGTGTACAAATGAGGCGCTAGCCTCCTTTATTTATACTAGCTAACAGGCGTTGGAAAGGTGTCTCTTCATTGGGCAGGGCCGACTTCTCTTCTTAGTGGTTAAAACCACTTTAATTGGGCCTGGGGAGGCGACTTCTTAATTAACATAATATAATTAGGGTTTAACCAATCCACAAAAGGGGATTTGATCATTTACAATGCCCGACATGATTAATCCACAAAAGGGGATTGGTCTAATTAATAATGACTCAATAATAAATATAATATTCTTTACAGTTACAATATTTCAACACTCCCCCTTAACAAGAAGTGTATTTGACAACATCATCAGGAGAGAGAGAGAGAGGGAAACAACATATGGAACACTGACTGACATATCTATAAATCATCAGAAGTTTTTCTCATCATCAATATCATCATCCACAACAAGGAGCTGGAATGGCATCATCATCATCTGCATCAACATGGATTAGTATAACACTAATACATCATCATCATCAATAACAACATGAGGTTGATACAACATCAACAACAACAACATCACAACACGAAGGCTGGAGCATCATCAACATCAACACTAAGCTAGAAATCTTCAGCACAAAGCAGGCATCACATCAACATTAGCACGAAGCTGGAAATCTTCAGCACGAGGTTGACATCACATCAACATCAACACGAAGATGGAAATCTTCAGCACAATGTTGGCATAACATCAACATCAACACAAAGCTGAAAATCTTCAGCACAAGGCTGGCATCACATCAACATCAGCACAAAGCTAGAAATCTTTAGCACAAGGCTGGCATCAACACTACTCTCCCTTTCGAGGGAGGTCCTTTTAGACTATACCAAGCTTGTCTCGAAAGTGTCCAAACTTTACACGAGATAGAGGCTTGGTCAACACATCTACAACTTGTTCATACGTGCCAACATAATGGAGCTTTATAGCTCATCTCTGCACCATATCACGAATGTAGTGATATCGGATTTCTATGTGTTTTGACTGTCATGGAACACATGGTTCTCTGTCATTTTTATGCAACTCTGGTTATCACATAGAATCACAGTTGCTTCCATCTCCAGATCAAATAGACCTGTCAACAACTTCTGAAGCCATATGGCTTCACAACTAGAGGAACATGCAGCAATGTATTTCGTTTCTGTCATGCTGAGAGAAATACTTGATTGCTTCCTACTTTGCCATGAGATCATGGCTGACAACAGACTAAAACAACAACCTGAGGTGCTCTTTCTATCAGAGACACTTCCAGCCCAATCTAAATCGGTATAACCACTCAGTCTGAAGTCATGATTTCCATTATAACTCAGACCAAAATCCAATGTACCCTTAAGGTATCTCATCACATGTTTTGCAGCAACAAGGTGAACACGTTTGGGTTCTACCAGAAATTGACTGAAGGTGTTCACAAGAAAACATATATTTGGCCTGGTATTCATCAGATACATCAACGATCCAATGATTTGTTTGTACAGCGTAGCATCAGCCAATTCTGACGAAGTATCAACCAAGAGTTTCAACTTTGTTTCCATGGGTGTGTTCGTGGATTTACACTCCAACATATCAAATCTCTTTAGTATTTCTACTGCATAATTCCCTTGGTTAACGAAGATCTTCTCTGGGCTTTGCCAAACTTCGAGACCTAGGAAATAGTGCATTAGGCCTAGGTCTTTCATCTCAAATTCTGCAACAAGCTTCTTCTTACAATATGTGATGAGATTTTCTTCTCCAGTTAAGAATAAGTCATCCACATACAACAACAATATAACTAGTTCATCATTCATGACCTTGAAGTAGAAGTTAGAATCTGCTTTACTCTTGGTAAAGTCCAAGCTCGTTAGGAAACTGTCAATTCATCCATACCAAGCTCTAGGAGCTTGCTTCAACCCATACAGAGCCTTCTTCAACTTGCAGACATGAGTTTTACTATCTTCAACTTCAAACCCTTGAGGTTGTTCAATGTACACTTCTTCTTCAATGACACCATTCAAGAAGGTTGTTTTCACATCCATCTGGTGTAACTTCCACTTCATCTTAGCTGCAAGGGCTATGATGGTTCTGATAGAAGTGTATCTTGCTACATGAGAAAACATCTCTTCATAGTCAATGCCTTCCTTTTGAGAAAATCCATGAGCCACGAATCTTGCTTTATATTTCTCAATATTTCCATCAGCAACATGTTTTATCTTATATAGCCATTTGGAAGATACCACATCTTTACTCTTCGGTCTAGGAACTATTTCCCATACATCATTGTTTATAATGGATTGGTATTCTTATGTAATGGCATCTGCCCATTCTTTCTTCTGAATGGCTTCTACAAAGCAAGTAGGCTCCTTCTCTATAATATCACACATCAAAGCCATGTAAATGGAGAATGGCTTAGGTTTTTTTATCTGTCTCATGGTTCCTTTTGGGAAACCATACTTCTCTCCATCTTGAATACATTCCATTGTCCAAGTTGGCTTTCTCTTGTGAGAGATCATCATCTAGGGAGGTTCTCGAGATTTTATTCTGTCATGATCTTCTAGAATCTCCTCATCAAGGGAAGGTATGACTTCCCTCATTGGTTCTGCAACTCTAGGAGCTACAGGTTCTTCATATACTTCTTCAAGCTGGCATCTCCTTGAGTTCTTTAGTGTTGCATCTTTATCAAAGGTTACATCTTTTTTTATCTCAATATGATGGTAACCTGGTATGTATATTCTGAAAGCCTTGGAGACCTCACAGTATCCAACAAATATTCCCTTCTTTCCTGAAGGATCCATCTTGGTTCTTTTCTCTTTCAGAATGTGTACAAATACTAGACAACCAAATATTTTGAGATAGCTTACTTCTGGCTTCTTTCCGGAGAACACCTCTTTAGGGGTTTTGAACCCAAGTGCATTATGGGATAATCTGTTATGTACATACATTGTTGTTCTTGCTGCTTTTGCCCATAAGTGCATTGGAAGATCTTGATCATGGATCATAGTCTTCACTGCTTCCATTATAGTTCTATTCTTTATTTCTGCTACACCATTTTGTTGAGGATTGTAGGGAGTGGTGAGCTCCAACTTAATCTCGACATCTCTCCAAAAGCTTACAAACTCTTTTGAGGTGTATTCCCCTCCATTATCTGACCCGAGTGTCTTGATTTTTCTTTCAGAGAGATTCTCTATCAAGGCTTTGAATTCCTTGAATTTTCCAAACACTTAATCTTTTGATTTCAAAAAGTAAACCCAGTTTTTGTGAGAATAATTATCAATGAATGATACATAGTATACATACCCACTAAGAGAGGTTAAGGACATTGGGCCACAAACATCTGAGTGGATGAGATCCAAGACTTATTTTGTTTTACTCTCGCTCTTCGGAAAATGATTCTTGATGTTCTTTCCTTGTGCACATTCCTTGCACACACCTTCATGGTCAATCTTAAAGTCTGGTAGACCCGTAACTATATTGCTTACATATGGTAATGCCTTATAGTTGATGTGTGCTAGTCTTCTATGCCAAAGTTCACATGGACTCTCAATGGAATGAGTTAAGGGTGCATCTGAGTGACCTTTTAGCTTATACAAGCCACCTTCTTGAACACATTCTTTCCATAAGCTATCAAATTGAATTTTTTCCTTTCTTGCATAGATGGTTTGGATGAAGGCATCCCAAGGTCTTGTGAGACCATTAAGAGTTGTCATTATGAGATCATCCTCATCTAGGGTGTCTCCAATTGCTTCTAGTTGTTCCATGAATTGAGAAATTTTAGAGAAATAGTTATGGATCGTTTCTCCTTTCTGCATCCTTGTACTTTTGAGTTGAGTTCTTATATTCATCTTCCGGTTGATGTTCTTTCCTTCATACATTCTGGTTAGGGCATCAAACATTTCTTTTGGAGTTTTCTTTGAAGTCACTTAAGAGATCAAGTGATCTTTAATGGAGTCTGCAATGATCATTTTGGCCCAAACCATGTCCTTCTTGTACTTTTCTTTGGCTGTAGCTTCTTCGGGTTCTGGTACATCTTCCTTTATGAAATTTGTGAGTTCATTCTCTTCAAGAATGAGTGCAATCCTATACTTTCAGGCACAGAAGTTTTCCACACCTTCTAACTTGTCAACAAGTTTAGTGCTTGCAGACATCTTGACCTGGAGCTGGGAAAATGACCAAAAATTGAAAATGCTCATTAAATCTGAACTTACCAGGAGGTGCGCTTGGCTGATGTGAGTAGGCTGGTGTAGTCAGATTTTAGAAAATCATTTTTTTACCCCTTGAAACTGAGCTTGCGGAAATATGGACTGGTACTGGTTCTGGTTTCCTGGTTTTCTGGTTTTCTAGTACCAACAAAAACTAGGGTTTCACTTTCTGGGAGTTTCGTCCACTGGAAAAGTGCGCTCAAGCTACCAATGAGCTCGCTAGGCTAGGGTGCACTTCCTTGATGAGTTTTAGGCTAAAATTCTCTTCCAATAAAAAGCCATAATTTTCTTGTACGACAACAATGACATTTTTGCTTATCCAATGAAAGGTGCTCTCTTCAGTATAACTTTGATACCATGTTAAGTTTTGAGATATTATTAGGTTTCTTTTGAATTTACTAGATAACAATAGTATAGGTAGGATCATTGAGAGAAACACAATCCCAAGATACACAACATTTATCCT
>ML808509.1:125846-138757 GCA_009831015.1 Picea engelmannii | reverse complement strand
CAATACCGGCATGCCGAATCGAAGATGACTGATGGGTTCAGAGGGGCCGATCACGTGAAGTTGCTTGTAATAGCCGTAGAATTATGAGCAGAGATGAGATTCGGAATTTGAAATTTAAGGTCGAAATCTTTCACCGTCAATAATAACTCCGGTTAAGTAACCTTGATTAAGATGGCCATTTTCACGTTTTGGACATCATATTGGTTTTTTTGACTGAAGATTCCGGACGGAAAAGCAGAAAAAAGTAGATGAAAATTAATCCAAATCATCATATGCAAAGATCTCAATAGCTACAAAACGCAGTCTGTCCATTTAGTGTGAGATTTTATTATTTTGTTAAGCGGATAGGTGTACCTATTGATAATGCACATAATTAATGATCTTTTAATCTAAAAATCTAATTTGATGGCTAGCAATAAAAGATGCTAGCATATTTTTGGTGGTCCTTTCAAATCAATGAATAGGATTCATTGTTTATAACTTTTTTGCATTTATGAATGCAATGCATCACTTAACCTGTTTACTTTTTCACATTTACCTAATCATATTAAGAAATTACTATAAGGCCATATGACTGTCAGTTTTAGATAATTTACAAGAATTAATATATGTGGAAGTTTTTATTGTCAAGTTTACATGATTAAACCACAGATTGAAATGTTGGAATATGAACCTTCCAAGTTTGGAGTGTGAATGGCATTTTCTTTTTATAGAGTGTGGGAGTTTGAAGAGCTTTAGTATTGATAGATTATTTATTGTAGCGTAGGGATTTAACAAAAAATTAAAGCCCTATAATAATAATAATATATTAACAAAAAATAATTAATAATAATAATATTGGTAATTGTCTAATTGTTTTACGAAATGATTTTTTTAGCTGAAATCTGGTCACATAAATCTTCCCGAAATCACTATTTTTTGTTATTTAAAATTCATTTCTGAATGAGAAATGGATTCAACATGCAAAAAAACTATCACTCAAATGTGCAGATGTAACAATTTCTTGCCGGATTTCGAACAAGAGTCTTTTAAAAATATTGTTGGAAAAGAGTAATTTTGTAGAACGTTTAGACTGTGACATAATACTCTATTTTCCTTAGGATGTGGTGTTATCCCCTTAAAAGTGACCATAAAGATGACCATGCTCCTAGTGGAAGTTTTCTTTGATACCTGGTAGCCTGTGATTCCTCAAGGAGAGGGTGAGGGAGCCTTCCATCACTTCGAAGACCTGATCATTAAGTGTATGCAATATTTGGGGCCTACAACAAGAGATGGAGCATTGGTCTCTGGTACAATTGACAGGAAAGGAAGTGATCCCTCACTGATTTCAAGAGTTAATATGGTCAACCTTCAAGGGAGGGAAAGCAGAGGTGATAGTAATGCATTCTGGTGGGAAGTCTTATAATGTTATCATGAGCTTGGTTATTCTTCCTAGTGAGATTCTCTTGCAACTGGTGGTGAGAATGTTGGATCCCCTTTCTTGTGTTGTTCTAGTGAGAATGGTGTCTCCCTTCCCTATGTTGTTGACATTCACACCACCAGAATGCGACACATTCGAGAACCAAGCAGAGTGCGCAGGGAAGAGGTTCTCATAGACATGTCAAGGCTCAACGAGAAGGTATAATGTATTTTTCCAATGAAATTGAGACTTAAACCACAATTATGGCGACCCAAGAGGATCAGTTATGAGGAAATTCGACACCCCATACGGAGAGGAAAGAATTGTAGCAAACACACGTTGACGGTATGATTTGGGGTTGCAAGGTGGAATGGTACGATATTGGTGATGAGGTAGTGGGTGATAATGCTCAGAAGGCTCTGTTCTCTCCTTCGAAGGGTGATGCTTCTTTTGTTGTCCAGGGTGAGGCCGTGGTCCTGCTAGGTTTTCTTGACCCGTGCATGCTTCCTGATACTCAAGTGATGGAAAAACAACTCCAACTAAAGTGACAAAGAATTCTTGATTGATGGGGGACCACCTGAAGCTAATCTTTGATCTTTGAGATTCAGGGTGAGTTAGTTGATTTAAAATTTGGAATTGAAACTATAGACAAAAAGGTCAATCTCTTAGATATTTTCTCCAGCCTTGAGAAGCACCAACACACCCAAGAGATGCCTACCCAGACTGTGATAATCCCATAATTTCCAATCCCACCATAGTTAGTAAAAATGGACAATTTGTATATCGATCTAGTCTCTCACTCTACTCGGTGACTTCCTTCTGCAAGAATGTTGGTCTTTCATCCTAGTTTCAGGTTCTATACTTGTTTTTGTCCCTTCAAGGTAGCTCATAATTTTAATTGTTCTTGGGCTTGAGACACTTTCCATTTTCTGCAGCCCTAGCCTAAGGATACTATGATTGTATTATTTTTGGTTCTTAGAAGGTAATACAAAATTCTAACTTACAAAAAAAAATTACTCCCACAATAATAATCGAATTTGAAGATCATGGTTAAGCTTACACTAAAAATCCAACCATGTTAATGATTAGTATAACATGCTATTTAAATGTTCTTAGATATTATTTTTCAATCACAAAATATCACAAAGCAAACAAAAAAATTAATTAATTATCAATTTCTCATCATTAAAAAAACACAATATATATACTTTTGTATTTAATAATAATAATAAAATAATACGTAATATTCCACCAAATCAACTCAACGATTGAGGACAGAATGAAGATATATATAATTAATTCACCCCTTAACGATTGAGGACAGAATGAAGATATATATAATTAATTCACCCCTTAACGATTGAGGACAGAATGAAGATATATATAGTTTTTGTATTTTAAAGGAAACAAAAGCGTAAAATCGAATAGGTTACATGCTAACTAGCACCACACCAAATGACTATTTTATCTCTCTAATTATAACAAAGAGAAATTCATAATGACGTGAATGTGAAATTTGAATTATATAATTTGTTTGGTTCGTTCCACGCATTTATGATGAAATTGATTTTATAAAATTGATTGTTTGAAAAATTAATTGTATGAAGAGCACTTAAATACATAAGTGACTAAGAAAAATGCGTATGTTTTATAATTTTAGTCAATTAAATTTAAAATACCTAGATTAGTGATAAGAAAGGAAGAGGCTGCCGTTCTCTTCCCCATAAGGTAGTAGGTTGTAATAGATAGAACTTGCTACCCTCTCGAGACATGTGATAAGGGTTAATCAAGTTGAGAGATCTCTTCCCACATCAATATATTTTAAGGACCTTGTGAACAATCATGGTGATGAGTGGATTTGTTGGTATTATAATGGACTTAGACATTTTATTTGACACCATAGAATTTTATCAAAGCAAATCCTTTTTATATTTTTAATGATGAGCACCCGTCCTATTATGTTTGAGAATTTAATAGCATTTTGGATTAACAACAAGCATTACTATTGGAAATTAGATCGAGAAACAGTTAGTTATCAGATGAATTTGGAATCTCGAATGTTGATATACCATGCAACTCTGAGTTTGAAGGAAATAGAGGAAAATTAATATTGGAAATTAGAATGAGAAACAATTAGTTATAAGATGAATTTGGAATCTTGAATGTTGATATACCATGCAATTCTGAGTTTGAAGGAAATAGAGGAAATTTCGAAGACAAGAATGGAAGGCGCTAATCTAGGTCCACCACCATTAGGGAAAATCTCCAACCATCCCCTTAGAGCAACAACCACCCAGCCGCTCCTAGTACCATAGATAAAAAACTAATGCTCAACAATGAGTGATGGATTTTGACGAAAGGTATAGGCCAATAACCATACACTGAGTTTGAAAGTTAGATGAATACCTTCACCAAAAAATTGTTCTTGATACAAGTACAATAGAAATTGTGTTACTCGCTTCTTTGTTACCATTAACTTGTACCTGCAAACCAAAGAATTCATAACAAAACACTATAATGAGATGGACGAATTATATATCTAAATAAAATACAAAATTTAAAATAATCTTAAGAAGTCAAATAACAATTACTGCTCTTTCTTTCATGCTGTCAAACACTTAATCAATAGATAAGACCAAGGACTATGAGGAATACCATTTTCCTAAATTATATCTCCTCTACCCCATCACACCCAATCACAATAAAAAATAATAGATCCTATTTTAAAAAGTGCAAAATTTGGGTATAGCTATCACATATAGGGTGATACACATTATTGGTCCCTAAATGATTCATATATCCAATTTTCCAAACTAGTATTTTTCCGTTTTTAATTAGATTTGACTTCATAACTCTTTTTCTTTTTCTTTCTTTCTTTATTTTTTTTAATGTATGATTATCTATATTTATTAAAAAAATTAATTAAACAAAAATAAAAATTTATAAAAATTAATTAGATAAAAAGAAAAAATTTATAAATTATTAGAGGAAAATTTTAGATTATTTTTAGTCATATTTATAAAAAATAAAAAATAAAAATAAAAAATAAAATAATTATAAAATTTTATAATAAAATAAATTAACCAAAATATATTATGATATTAAAGCTTCCAATTATTTATTTATATTTTTAATTTTTAATAAATCTAAATTCTTATTTATTTATTTTGATCTCTTTAAGTGTTTTTAAAGGGAGTGTGGCATCTAGTAGAGTTTTCACAACAATGTGATGGGATGACAACCATAGCTTTTGGCTACATGGATATAGGGTTTTTTAGGCACTTATTTTATGTTAGAATGGTAAAAGTGGTCTCTATGTTCTCGGTTGAGTATTCAGAAGACTCACTTTAAGAGAGAGAGATATTTGTTCATCACGCGAGACCCTCTATTAAGGACTTGATCAGATGATGAAGTGGATAGTTAGGTGGATAGAGTACAATCCTCTCTGAAGGTGGCATGTCAAAGAACGTGTACGCACAATGGGATTTCTTCTTATTGAGGTAACAACTAAAAAATTGACGATATTGGTGTGGCTCATTTTCTCTATGTCAGAAAGAGGCTTATGCATGAAAGGGAACTGGCTTTCTGACTATTGGAGGGAAATCCTTCAATGATGAAGTCATTTATTTTTCTTTGTGCCACAATAAGTTTCTAGACTCTTCCCTAGTATTTGGGAGAAAAGGTATACCATAATTCAATTTTGGTTTTGTCTAGATCAAGTCTCCCAAATATATTCAAGGTTTGATTGGAGGTGCTTTGAGTTTACCTCTATTGGAAGGTGGTTAATGTGTTCCCTTGGGTTGTTTGAGGGGCAAAAAAACATATGAAGACTCTTAAATATAAGGGTGGGAACATTTCCTTGGTATTTGGAGAGGATATTTGACTGAAAAAGGTCACAGATCTCGATGGTCATTCATTGGTTGATAAATTTGTGGGATGATGTATCCCTATGGATAGAATCAAGAGTTGGATTGTTCTAAACGAGAAGCCTTATATAGGGTACTCACTGGGTCTCATATTTTAGCCAAGGGATGGCTTGGTTTTATATTCAAGGAGAAGAAAGACACATAAGCTATTTTGAAAGGTATGTGGCATTTGGAATCAATATTCTTATACCTCAAACACTAGTATCCCCTCCTTCATCCGAGGGAGTATGTGTTGCATAAATTTGATGTTTAGGTCAAATTGTCAATCCTTCCCCTCAAATGGTGGACCATTTCAATCCTTCAAGTAAATGAGAATAAAATTAGGAAAACTTTAGCTATATATGACATTTTTTTATCTTTACCTCAACACTCTATGGCTCAGGTTTTAGTTGACATCGATGTAAGAGGAGGAATTTTTGAGTCTATTTCTTTGGTGTTGGGATCTCGAAAGATTGTGCAGACCCTTGACTATGTAAATGTGACTTTAAAATGTGTTATGTGGCATAGGTTTGGTCATGTTATGGTTGGCCTATTATTGTGTTGTCAAGTTTTCCTCTTAAGCCCCAAGGGGTTGTTTATGATGTAGCTCATCACCCATTTTTCTTTGATGTGGGTGAGGGTGATTACGAAGGACTGGGGGAAGAGCCTCTTAGGGCCCCTTCGGAAGGGATTCCATATTCCCATAATGTTGAAGTCTCTCTTTCTTCAAGCTCGATATTTCTATGTGGTGTCCCTATGATTTTAAACTACGTAAGCCTTGGGATATATCCACATTTTCTTGCAGGATAGATGAGGACTCGAGATGGGGGGTCAACCTTTTGGGATTCTCAGAGAAAATATTAACTAAAAAATACATAAGAGAAAGTTTCTTTTGAAGCTCATCAAGGTTGTCAAGGCTTAATCAATGGGGTCCTTAGAGAACCAAAATCTCGGTCCTCTTTTTTTAAATGAATATTCTTTATTTGAATGCAAGAGGCCTAGGGAGTCAGGGTAAGAAAGTGTCTCTAAAGCATACTATGAAGAAGTTTTATCAGGATGTAGTCTTAGTTCAGGAAACTATGGGTAGGGGGACAATATATGCACTACCTTAATGTCTTTTCTTAAGGGATGGGATTTAATGGCTATTGATTCTTTTGGTAGATCGGGAGGGGTTCTTATTGATTGGTGTGACAACATTTGTCGTATTTAATCTTTTCCCAAAGGACGAGGAAGAATTTTTGTATACTCAACAACTATGGGCCATATGAGGGCACAGCCGAATGTTGGGATAATATTTTCAAATCTCCTTTCCTAATGGTGCCAAATTAATCATTGGTGTGGACCTAAATTTTGTTTTAAACATGGATGAGATATGGGGACTTGTTGTTCATTATGATCCACTAAAGACTTATTTTATAGTAGCCTCCTTGGAGAGGATTGGTCTTGTGGATATTTCTCTGATGGATATAAAACCTACCTAGATGAACATGATTTCTAGGGAAGTGGTTGTGTAAAAAGGGTTAGATAGGATCCCTGGATGTGGCAGGTTTTGATGAGAGATATCAACGTTAAAATGGAAGGGATTATCCAAGGAAATGTTGGCTTTATTTTGGAGGATTATAACTTGCAAAAAATAAAGATATTGGAGAGACACAAGTATAAATTGATTCTAGGTGAAAAGAAAGAGTGGTAAATTAAGAGTCATGCCACTTGGATCTCATGTGGAGATCAAAATAAAATTTATTTTCATTCTTTTGAAAACTATAGAAGACCTAAAAATATGATCTTTGATCTGCGAGTGGAGGATGGTGGGGAGGCCAAGTCCTTTTAGGATTTGGCTAATATCAGTGTGTCACGTTTTGGAAATATTTATAAACAACCTAAAATATTTCCACTTTAGGAGATTATGAACTTGATCGACATGTATCCTTTCTTAGTCGAGGAAGATAAGAATGAGGATCTCTTAGTACAAGTTTCTTTGGATGAACTAATCTCATTTATGAACACTTTTTAGAAGGATAGGAGCCCGGTCTCTGATGGTTGGAATGATAAGTTTTACATCAAGGCTTGTTCAACTTTATAGGAATGAATCTTCTAAAAGTGGTAAACAAATTGTGTGAACTAGGAAGAGTTCCGAGAAACATTAAATCAAACATTATTTCCTTAGTTCCACAAGTAGACCATCTAGAATCCTTTAATTAATTTAGACTGATCTGATTGTTTAATATGGTATACATGATTATTTTGTAGGTGATTGCAATAATAATTAAGCCTATTCTGTCTCGGGTCATTTGGGTGGAGCAATTTATATTTTTGGAAGGGAGGAATATACATGAGGAAATTGGTGTTGCACAAGAAGTTTTAGAAAACATAAAATTGCATTCATCTTCGTCTCTGATTTTAAATCGTGATCTCTCTAAAGCATATGATTTATTGTCCTAGACGTTCCTCCATCTAATGCTACTTCATATTGGCTTCTCTTTGAGAATGGTTATGTGGATCATGGGCTATGTTACCTCCTTGCATATAGTAGTCTTAATCAATGTATCAACATCTTCTTTTTTCAAACCTACATGAGGATTGCAATAGGGATGTCCTTTATCCCATTATTTTTCTCTAATTGTGGCCGAGGGTTTAAGGAGGTGGTTGTTTCATGTGATGGCATGTATGGTGGTACAAGCTGCAGAGGTCGACATACAATTATATCGAACTTAACTCCTACTCATTGATGATATTCCACCAAGGATAATTTTAAGGATGGAAATTTATCTAAAAATGTAGAAATCTTAGTGAATCTTAATAGTCCTTAATATGCAAAATAGAAAATGTTTGGCGATATTTTTGTAAAAATATTTAAATTTCTAAGGATTTTATATAGTTTCTATAAAATTTGGGCTATTTTTAAGGTAAAATAATTTTATTCTATAGAATTTGGGTGAATGGTTTTTTGAAAAAATGCAAATTTGTGAATATTTTTTTGGGAAAAGCATGGAAAATTAGCCCATGGGAGAAATTTAGGCCCTAAAATTTTCCCTACATTCCGCTATTTTATTATAGATGTGAATGAGATTTTAGAAAAAAATTGGACATCTTAAATATCTATATGTGAATGGACGTGAGAAAAAATATTTCAATTGCTTATTCTTGTGCATTGGAGGATCAACTTCATGCTAATTTGATATCTCTACATCCTTGTGTAAGGGGGAATCTTGATGAAGGCATCAAGTATCTCAATTTTTTAATCAATCCCAAAAATTATAGGATAGTGGATTGGTAGTGGTGTTGGAAATATTTTTTTCATTTATGTCAAAGACTGAGGGAGCCTACATAGGTCCAAGATAAATATTGCAAGATGAAGATTGTTGAAAGTATTACCTTTCTATTTTTGATGATCAATCCGGATACCCTATCTTTGAAGGAATTTTTACCCTACATACCTAGCTCAAATGGGAGAATGATTTATGTGGTTGGAAATATTAGTATGAGACCATTCCAATGGTATATGGAATTCCCTCTAACTACCTATGAATTAGGAGATATAAATTTTTCCTTCTCACAACCTAGACGAAAAATTGAGTTCATCTCAACTAGTCTTTACAGGTCGGCCTGGAAAGTGGAGTAAAATTACTATAAAGACATGATATATATGGATATTTGTAGTGAAACCAAGCAATAATCTATATGAGGTGCAAAAAAGTGATCAAAGGTGTGTTAAAGGTGTTTGAGTGTCTTTCTGGTGTGAAAGAAAAGTCCAAGGGATTTTCTTGAGGTATTTCTTATTTTCAAAGTGCGCTATGAAGGAATGAAGGTCTATGATGATTTTCTCATCACTTTTATGAGGTTGTGATGTGTCATCTATGGATTATGTCATGAATGGATGTTTCCATTAGTGGATGTTGTTGTTAGTGAATGTTGTTGTCAATGGTTGTTTCCGCTAGTGGATGTTATTGTTAGGGAATGTTACTGTGAGTGGATGTTTTCGTCATTGATTTGATTTTGGGAATGATGCTATGAGTCTTGCTAGAGTTTGAAGTATTTTCTATGGAATGAAGCATGCAGGTGAAGTCAAAAGTACTTTGTGTATGAATATCTTTGATTGGTGTCTACACATATCTTATTAAGTTGGTGTTTAGTTGAGGAGATTGGTGTCTCCAGTGGGTTGGTGCCTACATCTTCTTGAGTTGGTTCTTAGTTGAGAATATTGGTGTCTCCAATAGGTTGGTTCATACATATAACTAAGTTGGTGCTCAATTAAGGATATTGGTGTCTCTAGTAGGTTGGTTCCTAGATATTTATAAAGATAATTTGTATGGTTTCTCCCGATTGGGTTTCCATGTTAAACACTATGTATTTTTATTTGAGTTTATATGTGATGAATGTTTCTCAACTAATGAATAATTGATGAATAGTTAAATAAATTAAAAATTATCTTATATTGATTGACATTATCCCCTCAGTCTAAGCATAATTTCAACAATTGATATCATAGAATGCTCCTTCAGAAGAAAAAAAAAAACTAAACATAGCTCCTTTGTTTGGTGTAAAAAACTTAATATATTATAAGGAAGGTCTCCCTATAAACAAAGCTCCTTTGTTTGGTGGAAAAAACTATGCATCCAGGAGTATAATAATGAAGATATATTTACAGGCCCTTATGTTTGGTATTTAGGAATTAGTCACAACAGGTTATACATATGAAGCTAGGAAGGAGTCAAGTGAAAACAATGCAAAAGAAATATATTCCATCTTGAGTGATATATCATATTATGATATTGTCATGGTAATGAAGTGTACATCAACTAAAAATATTTGGGACAAGCTACAAAACATTTATGAAGAAGAATATCTATCCAAAACCATGGAAACGAATCCTAGTAATGAATAAAATGATGATAATTAGAAAGAAAAACTAGATTCAAAAGAAGAAGATCTTGAAAAAAAACCCATCAGTGCCTAAGAAAAAATAGACAAACTTAAGAAAAGGAAGAGGGACAAGCAATTGCAGAAACATGAAAAGAAGGATCACGATCCTAACAAAAAAAATAAGACAATTATTATCTTGAAGATTGTTGGACGGGCATTTTGGATGCAATTTGGAGAAATATCCTAAGGGTAGAGGAGATGTGTAGTAAAGGCACATTCAGGATCAGATTCCATGGTAAAAGCGCATTTTGTGGTGGATAAGAAGATAAAGAAAGGAAATAAAGCAAGTAAATAAAGTAAGGAGATTAAGCAGGAAAAACAACATGCATGCAAAAGGAAGGAAAATCAACATGTAGGAGAGAGGAAAGGAAAAAAACGCACAAATTATGTGTTTTTGTGAGTTGTAATGAATCATAATGAGTTTTCATAGGGTTTTGGGATAAGATAGAAGGTTTTTGAGCCCTAAACTCTATGTATAAATATGTAATGGGTTGGGAAGAATACGCTATTGGAAGAATAGGAGGATGGGAGAATAGGTTGACAATTAGAGAGAGTCGATGTCTAAAGGTTTAGGAGAGATTTTGCACATCGAGGCTTTCACTGCAGAGAGAATAGGCAGGATGGGAAATGATACCGTGATGCATATATTGTAGTATAGTTCACAAGCTTGAGATGATTTCACGAAGAAAAATAAAGAAGTTGACCATTGTGAACGTAGCCCAAGGATTACATGAAACATGTTAAATTTTGTGTCTAGTTGTGTCTTTTTATGTGATTGTTCATGGATGTTATGTTTATGCATGTTAGATATAACTTCTGTTGTTATATGAGTGATGTGTTGTAAGTATTAATGTTCCAATCACTGGCTTATGTTTCAATTTGCGTTATAATGGTGTTGTATAGTTGAGTTTACCAGTTAATCAAGGAATAAGAGTCTGACACAAACTATTTTGCACAGGGTATATATGTGTCAATGAACATGTTGCTGAACTCATGTCCCCTTGTCTCTACAGAAACTTGGTTCTTGCAGTCCTAGTAGATACCCTGTGTGAGGCTTCACTTGCAAGCATGTGATGTTGAAAGGGTCATTATCTAAATGATTTTTTTGGTTAGATAACTTGAACGTAGGGTCTTGCAACTACCTGCCAAAAAAGACAAAATTAGAAGAGAAAAATATCATAGAATAAGTGGTGAGAATCCAATTAAAATAAAATGAATAAATTGTTAGAAGCTAGAAGATGAAATGGTTTCCTTAAGAAATATATTAGAGAAAACAACTAATCAATTGAATATAAGCTTGAATTTTGTAAAGAGTACAAAAAACTTAGATAATATTCTCAGTTGTAAAAGGTCACCATTGTAAGTTTTAAACCTGTGAAGTAAATCAATGCATATAGATTCTTAAGCAATACAGAAATTAATCGATGGCTCATACATAGAGTACACGGAGATTTTATACTGGAAACCCTCAACCGGGAAAACCTTTCTTATTTTCATTATATCGAATTTCACCATTCACCATACAATATATACAATGTTTTTAGGTATTCCGTACATACCAAAACCCTAATCCCTTAATCCGGGATTAATTTACAAATCTACTAAAAATAGCAAAATCCGCTAAAAATAGCAAAAAACGCCCAAAAAAATATTTCAGGGCGCTGCCCCGGTCTACCGCCCATTGTCGAACGCTACACGTAACCATGGTGGGGCATACCTAGCCCCCCCTGGGAACCCCCTAGGAAAGCGCCCAACGCACACGACAGAGCTCTAGGTGAAGGGATCGTCAGACACAGTTGTCGTATCTGAGGCACCCCCACACACACATGCAAAGAATACAACACATACCCAACATTCTCCCACTTGTTGTTTTCTTTGCATCCTGGGGTCCAGGGGATTATATAGTCAACAATCCAAGGCAACAATGCTCATTGTTACTCTGCACCAGGAGAACTTTTCTGTTCTCACAGACTTTGTCAATGAATCTGCAACATTCTTCAAAGTGTCAACCTTTTCCAGCAACACCTTCTTTTCCTCAACCATGTCTCTCACAAAGTGATACTGAACATCAATATGCTTTGTCTTCGAATGATAAGTTGGGTTCTTTGCCATGAATATTGCACTCTGACTGTCACAGTCTAATCTCACTGCTTGTTGTACCAACCCAATACCTGAACACAATCTTTGTAACCATACTGCTTCCTTGCTTGCATGAGTGGCTGCCATGTATTCAAATTCTGTAGTTGAGAGTGCCACTATAGCCTGTCTTTTGCTCATCCAACTAATTGCTCCTCCAAATAGGTTAAACACATACCCACTTGTAGATATTTTGCGATCCAAATCTCCAGCCCAGTCTGCATCAACAAAGCCATGTATGTCCACCACTCTATTCAATCCTGGTCTTCCTTGGTATCACAATCCATAACTGGTGGTGCCAAGAAGATACTTGAGGACCCTGTTTACTGTTGTCCAATGCTCCCTCCTTGGTTTTGACATATACCTGCTCAAAAATCCCACTACATGTGCAATGTCTGGTCTAGCACAAACCATTGCATACATCAAATTGCCAACTGCACTGGCATATGGAACATGGGACATGTCCTCTTCTTCTTCCTGTGTCTTGGGACACTGATCTGCAGATAACTTTACACCTATAGGAATAGGAACCTTGACCGGTTTACTTC
>ML808509.1:93648-106955 GCA_009831015.1 Picea engelmannii | reverse complement strand
GATAGCAAGGTCTTGCAAAGCTCCAGCGTTCCTTCACAGTACTCTTTCATTCTAGTCCTGTCATGTAAACAGATATCACCACTGAGAAAACTTGAACGAAATTTCACGGCTGCATACAGAAAACATAAATTTTAAATCCAATCCAGCAGATCGATATCTATTATAATTTTGGTTTAACAGGTTGAACAGCGATGTTATTAAACATTTGACTAACTTTGGGTCGACAAGCAAAACCTAAGCGAATCAATATGACCAATTCAAATCCCTGTTTACAATAATACTATCCACAGAAACATATCTATGATAATTCAACAGTTCAAATCTACCCGTGCCTATTTATAATTCAACAGTTAGGTATTTGACTCGTTCGGTACCAAACAAATGTCGAATTCAAATCCACTCTCAGCTACTTATTTATTCAGGATATAGTTGACGAATATATTTACTAAAGATAGTATCGACAAGAATAGAAACCATCACTGAGATTTCCCCAAAATTTTCTTCAAATTCGGATATATTATGGGTTCAGAGCTCTCAATGTTTCCGGGTGCGAAAAGTTTTTATTTAAAAACATATTGTAACTTTTTCCCTGTTCCCTATACATCTTACAAAATCCCTTTACAGAGTACAAAACAAATTTTTTATACTATTCTATGTTTGGATAGATCTGTGTGAACTCCCGATCTATGAAGCCGCATACAAAAGAACGTCCCCCAACCTGAGAAGTACATCATAATATTTAAGTAAATTCATATTTAAGTAATATTTAAGGCTATCACACAAATTTGGAAATTTGAGACTTGACATATCCAGGGTTAATCTGGTACTGCTACTTTCTGATAAACCTGACCGAGTATGAAGAAACAAATAAAAAACAAAAAGTTGTACCATTTTCTTTTCTTTTAACAATCCAACCAGTAAATATTATTTCCCCTTTTAAACTTTCACAACTGCAATCAAATATACGACCAAAAACAATAAAAAAAGAGGCATGAAAATGCAATATTCAGTCGAAAGGGGCCAGCACATAGATGAATCCTTCATCACCTATATTTCTCTGGTTTAGAAGGCCATCTGTGCTCTTCTCGGATGGAAAGAGGCAAAAAGTGGTGAAAATAGTAATCCCCCCAGTCGAGAGTCGCGCCTTTCTGCACACCAATTCGACTGCCATATCCAACATAAGTCACAGGATCATTGGCATGCTTTTGCTTCTCCTCCAATGGCAGACGAAAGAACTCTCTCGACACCTCACTTCCGGCCACGAGATGCTCCGGAGAAATTCCGTGATTAATCACATGGAAAAATCCCCACTCTCTGCATGCATTAGATATTTCTTCCATGGTCTTCCTCCGGCGTTCGTCATAGAGGCCGGAGAGATCTATGATGGGTATCTCCTCTTCCACCACTCGGTGCCCGATGGGCTTCTCGTCATCAGGCCTGATGTATCTCGAAGGCAAGCATTGGATGCCGCTTTCTGCAATACACTGAACTCTCTGTATTGGCTCCGGCCATTCCATGGACAACAACGCCCAAAGCGCAATCGACCGAGCGTGCTTCGACTCAGATGAGTTATTGGATATCGAAGCAATGACGGTGGCCTCGGTGGCCTTGGGCATCCAACAGGTTGCTTAAATAAGTGATGAAGCTGAAACCCCACAAATAGCCATCCTATCTCACTTCTGGTCTGAGAAATATATTGTGTGGGGATAGTTGGAGATTTATTAAGCTGTACACTTATTGACAATGGGCACAATTAATGATCTTTTAACCTTATTTAACTTTAAACTCTAATTTGATGACTATGCATTGAAGATGCTGGCATATTCTTAGTCGTCCTCCAAAATTGATGGGTCAGATTTATTGTTCATAACTTTCTTGCATTAATCAAGGCATCAGTTAACATGTTTACTTTTTAACATTTACCTAATCACATTAAAAAATTACTGTAAAGATATTAAATAAAGATATATTGAACAGAGTCAAAATATTAAATAACTTTAATATTTGTAATAACGTTATGGTGTACTTCAATGGTATTTCTCTCCGGCCGTAATTTTCCTTTTAATTTGAGAGTAGTCTAAAGGTTCTATCTTTTGGAGGGTATGGGGTTTTTCTGGTCACTTTAATGGTTTGCTCGAAATCCGGTGATTAATGGTTTGGGGGTTTTCTGGCCACTTTTTATTGTTTGATTTTGGAAATCCGGTGATTTTGTATAATCCGAGTACCTTTAAGGGTTTTCTAGCAGGCTGATTCCATTTATACATTCAAAAAAATAATTTAAACAATAGAAAATAGAGATTTTGTCCAAATTTACATTGCTAAATTCCAACCAATTCCTATCATAAAAAAACCTAAAAGATAAAACATTTAACCAACCTTTTAATTTGTCATTGCTGCTCCTACTCATCCGTGATTCGCCTTTAAATCAGATCTTCAAGTTTCTTTCCATCCTACGAACAATTAATTACACCCTTTAGATCAGAACAAATTAATTTTAATTTAATATTTTATTTTCCACATATGTATCCTTCTAGTTGTTTCATGGAGTAAATATTTTTCATAGTTCAAATGTTTTAAGTTTTAGTATTTATTTAGGTAGTTTCATTTTGTTTCAAATTTAAATATAAATTATTAGATTCGTAAATTTAGTTTTTATTCATCGATTTTAATTTTTTTTTAAATTCAGTTAAAAATTATTAAATTTATAGATTTGTGTGGTTAAATTCTTATAATTCTAATACCTACACACTAAATTCATTTATACTTTCGTAAATACAATTTAAATAATAATAATTTCACTAATTTAAGTTACCAATTACAACTTAAAACACCAAAAACATATAACGGTTAGACAATTTTTCTTTTCGAGAGCTGAGAAGCATAAGATGAACAGACAACGACTCTCATTTTATTAATAAATAAAACCATCTTACCCATTTTGTTTCCCATTTTAAAAACAAAAGTTAAAAACCATAAAGAGATAAGGAGCCGGTTCATTATCCAATACCAGCACCTCCACATATGTCACCTTAAGCTGAGGGATTCGACACCTTGAAATTGCAGCCAACCGTAGAGGGACAAACAGATTATATATCACACGTGAGTTTTTCCCCTGACATACTGCTCTGAGTTAGGTATAGGTTTCCTCCTCAATAACTACCAGATATTGGACCGCTACCTTATCAACAGATTAAACAATAGCGTTGGCACCATGTGTGGACAGACAGAGTAGGCAGTGCAAGTGGTAATATAATATCTGATAATGTCGAGTAGGCAGTGCAAAGTCAATACAGCGTGGGAATCTCAACACATGTTACTATTGGTGGGACCGTTAACAGATTAAATTATTGAATGTGCTGGTAGATCATTAGAAAGTTCTTGCTACCCAACTCACTATGAGTCTCAACATCAGCTACACACAAAGTGAAAAGTTGATCTTATCTCTGCAAAACAAAGTGTGTTAGATTTCAAATCAAGTAGGGTATCATTCACAAATGTATGGCTGGCAGACCAGAGATGCTACATGTGATAAATACTTTCATTATCAAAGGAGGGTAAAAGGTATACATTATTTATTATTAGAAATACTTATAAGTTAGAAGGTATATATATAGTTAAATGATAGATGCTATATGTGAAAAATATTTTCATTATTAAAGGATGATAAAAAGTATACATTATTTATTATTAAGAATACTGTATAAGTTAGAAGGTATATATAGTTAATAATAGAATAGGTGAATAAGTTAGGTTTTTTTTTCCTTAATTAAATAATCACCTTTACAGGCTACATTTTTATAAATAATATATTTCCATTGTTATTCTCCCATCCTTAATATTATTAAGTAGTCTATCCAAACAAGTAACTATTTTTATATGAAAATTTACCTAATAGCAATCACAAAGATGCATGTCACCCATCTTTCTTAATTAGACACCCATATTTCTTAATTAGACAAATATCATCATTTAGTGTAACCTAATAATTAAAGAAGGTAAAACTTTGCATATTTTGTTTTTTCTTTAGCAACAATGAGAGTCTAGATGTTTTTTATATATCTATATAAGAGTAAAACATTTAGATATATTTAGTATTACCCTTTTGTACACATTTTTAATGATTAACACTGTGATAGTGAATACTTTAAGGAAGAGAAATTTATCGTAGAATCCATAAATATTGTTTCCATTAATGGGTTCTTAAAAAGAGTGAACCCTCTTTAACATGAATCATCTCTCTCACTAGTGATAGTTTTTAAAATATTCTCTCTTCCTTGAATGATGGTTTCTATTTGAGTGATGGTTTTTTAGTTGCAAGAAACATTTTTTTCATCTACTCATGTGTATAAATGTTTTTTTTTCATTTAGGATTTTTTAGAAAAAAAAATTAAACCATCTGTAAGATTTTACAAATCTTTCTCTATCATGAGTGATGAATTTTATAATATTGTCTCTTCCATGAATGTTGGTTTCTATAATGGAAAGAAAAGGGTGAAACTCTCTCTAACATTGTATAATCCTATCTCTCCAATCATATATCTTTTATGAGTGATGGTTTTTCTAATCCTGTATCTCCCCTATGTGTGATGGTATCTATGGTGTCATTGAATCATATATCTTTTATGAGTGATGGTTTCTCTAATCCTCTCTCTCCCCTATGTGTGATGGTATGTATGGTGTCATTGAATGGGGAAAATTGTATTGAGGCTATAATTTATGGTTAAAATTATTTTTAAAAGTGTGTTCAAAGAATTTGGAGGTATATATTTTTTTCATGTAACTCAATAGTGTGATAAAGTGATGAGCATAAAAATATTTTTTTTAGAATACAACTAAAATTTTAATATTAACAAGCATTTTTTCATTGAAATTTCTTAAAACCAATTTTTTTTATTACTAATTCAATTGTAGATGAAAAGTTAAATAGTAAAAAAACATTGACCATTACCATTCAAAATTATGTAGAGACTTTAGATATATCTACTTACCAACAAGAATTACCATGTACATCCAAATATGTAATTAAAAATTATTCTGTCCAAATAAATAATCCAACTTTTAGACGTCATGATCTACATAATTTTCACTCCCAAATATTATACCCAAAAAGCATCCAAAATATTTAAAAATCTCTCTTTCTCATATATAGATATATTTTTTCATGTGTTAATAAATACATCTAAATTATCCCACTAGTGAAGATAGTAAAGTCCCCCTTGATAAATTTACTTTATACACTTATAATGGAAATTTTCTCATATATGAGTGAGTTTGAGAGTTATGCAAAAAATGGAAATCGATCGTGGCAATCCTTCACCAATTATGCAAATAGCATCAATCTACAAAAGGAAAAATTTAAAGTTTTATAAGGAAGATAAAATACTTTGCTTGTTACTTTTTCTAAGTATTCTAATTCATCCAACTCTCAATAGGATGCATTAAAATATTATGGAAAGGGTTCCATTAATACTTACATGGTGTTCATTAGCATT
Source organism: Picea engelmannii (assembly GCA_009831015.1). Lineage (NCBI taxonomy): Eukaryota > Viridiplantae > Streptophyta > Pinopsida > Pinales > Pinaceae > Picea > Picea engelmannii. The sequence continues at coordinate 101,463 of ML808509.1, read as the reverse complement.
GTCGTAAATTCCCAAATCAAAGAGTATGACAAGAATCAAATAATCACAACCCTTTCATTAAAGTTATATATGAGATGTTATGTTTATATTGAAAATATTTTTATATTAATTTATTTCATTTAAAAAAATTGTTGTTGTTGGTTCGTAGTTTAAAAAATGTGAAATCTTGTCAGTCTCAACTAATTTAAGAGATTCTCTTTGTTCAGTCAATAGTGGACCAAAGAGTTGAGGAATATTTAAAACTTGAAGTTGGTGATTTCTATAATGGTCACTAAGTATTTAAAATAATGTGGTTGAAATTTGCAAAATTGTACCAAATCATTTTGCAGAATTATGCACTAGTCAATGCGAGGAAAGAAAACAAAAATCTCCAAGGAAGAAAAGGAAAAGAAGATGAAAGAATTATTTAATGGAGGGTCAAGAAGGATAAATTTTACTTGTAAGTTATTTAACAATATTATGTCCCTTATTAGTTGATAATTTGATGGAAGGATTTGTAATATATGTATTAACTATTATGCAAAATCCCATCCCCAATATGTCATCCCCTCAATGAAGGATTTTGCAAATGCATCAGTGTTTGATAAATATGGTATATCCACATGGGTCAAACAGCTCAAGGAAACTTATGACACAAATAGATCAAATATTGGTACACCGATGTATTACATGGTTAAAACCATCAAGAGGTAAACAATCCATATCCAGAACCAACACAACCACTTCAAGTAATGTATTAATGAAAAAAAAAATTAGTTTACATATTAATCTTTCGCAATTGGTCATAAAAAAAGACCCTCCATGCTCTTTAAATATAGATCATGGATTATGTTAGCACATAGGATGTACAGGGGTCAAAATTTTCAAAATTTTTAGGTTTTTAGGTTTGAGTCATAGTGTTAGGTTATTAAACATTTTGAAGTTATGTCTTATGTCCAATAAATCATGTTTTAATTGTCTCTTCAGTCAAGAAAATTGATCATAGTCCATGTGATATTCTTAGTGTTATGATAGTGATTATCATCATTAGAAAAAAGGTAAAGAGTTGGCCATACCTTTTGGTTTAAAGGTCATGATTATCAAGTGTTGTGTCTCAAAAAGGTATACAAAGGATTTTTATGTCATATTTAACCGTTTTGGTGTCAAGTCATGTGTCAAGTCAACCTGCTGCAAATTCTCTTGAAATTTTGCATCGAGTTAAGAAAAGTACATCATGCACTAATTGCATACCATTATGTTTTGGAAACATGGAAATTGGTACGTTTTAAGTGCCATGTATTCATCACTTTTCTTCAATTCGATTTCAAAAGAAGTTTTATCATTTTAAAAGGAAGTGCACTGCAAATTGGTTTAAATTGTAGCGCTATGAATTTCCTGTAGGAGTTAAAGGTGGATCCAAGACTTCCAGGAACTATAAGTTTGGTTTATGTGACAACGAATGAGCTTCATATATACCAGGTACCCTACTTAAATTTTCAAATTTCACTACCTGAAGGTTGATTATAATCAGAACCTAGATACTGCAAACTTTATGTTCTTTGCAAACTAGGAAAATTTGTTTGTACTATGAACTCCTTTTTGCTCGGATTAGCTTGCACATACTTTCCTTACAGAATTTTGTAGACCTATTTCTCTTGTTCTCTGTAAAAAGAATTACTTGCAATTATCATTCAACCATAACTCCATATGTTGCCCATTCTGCACTATGAACTTAGTTTGTTCTCTCCTCTAGGAACCCTCTATTCTACCTAGTCGATAAAACCCTAGATAACTGTGTTTTCACTCAGGTATGAAAGTTGTCTTTTCTCTCAAAGCATGTATTCCTTTCATACCTGTCACTTTGAAAAATCTTCTGATAAAAACCTAGACTAAATTCATTTGTTGCAATCTTCATTTGTGCACTGTAAACTAAGAAATCATGTTGTGAATTCTATGTTTTACATAGTTGCCCCAATTTTTTTCCTGATTGAAGTATCATCTATTTTTGGGTTGTCATTTTCTCCTCTCATATCCTTGTTCTAGTCTTTTTCATTCATGTAGTGTTTCTTTTGCATGAATATTTTTATCATCAAAGCCTAAATTGTGCAAAATCAAACCATAACCCCTAAATTTACCAGTTTGCATCATATAATCTGATAGCAACTGTGATCATAAGGGGAAGGGTTTTAAATTGTTATAATGGACAATCAACAAGGTAAGAAGGTTCTTCAGAGAGGATAAATTGTCAGGGCTGAGCCCCATGATGTACAACTTATAAACTCAAAACCATTTTTCAGAGAAGCATTTCAGAGAGTGGATTGCATGTTTTTCTATGAGAAAATGCAAAGAGGACATCCTGAGGTTTCCAAGCAGCTTGCACTAAATTAAGATGTGTTAAATACTAAAGTGGGTGCATTGAAGTTTTAGGTTTCAGGGCGGTCTATTTCTACAACCACAAAGATATATGTTCATGTAGAGAGATGGTTTAAGGCCATATCCTTGAATTCTACATTTTCTAAGGGGTTCCTAAAACCTAAATCTCAAGGAGATAACCTATCCAAGGGAGTGCCAATAAATCATATGCGAGAGTATTTTTTAAAAATGCTCAGATTCATTCAAAGGTATTTTACTTGTGAAGGTAGGTTCAATATGGTCTATCAATACCATATTAGATTTTTACTGCACTTTACTGGGAAAGAGTCCTTGAACCTACCCTTTTATCTATTCAGAAACATTGGAAAGATGTCATATAGAGTCCAAGATAAATCTAAGTAGGTGGATACCAGTGTTTTTCATTTTGGTTTGATCAAAATGCTAGTTTTAGAAGAATTGAAAAACACCAATATTGATTGGGATACTTTCATAGCTGCATCAAGCTTTCAGAAAGATGTTGTTCATACACCATAGTAAAAGAAACAAATACCTATAGCTTCTTAGAAGATTGTGCACTCAGAATCAAGTAAAAAGAAGAAGATGAGGCATGATTTCTGCATCAACATAAACATTTTTCCATGATGTATTTTATTTGCAGACTTATAAACCTTTGGAATGACTTCATCTTAGGCTGCTATTATCATACTCATATGCCTTTTTTCAAGTTACTTTATGATTTAGAAGGTTGTAGCGGGTTCTAAAAAGGATGGAAGGTTTTCTGTACATTTTTTATATCAGATGACAAGTTTTGAGGGAAAAGGGACACCTAAAGGAAAGTTCGTAGGGCATGCTATTGAAGGCATTGTTAACTATTTAGTTTGAGATAGATTGTAACACACTTGTTGCAAACCTAACAGTTACGTGTATTTTTAGTTGTTGAAGGTTTCCAGCTGTCAGATTAGGTTCAGATAGCTCCTCAAGAATCAATTGGACATCAAGGGACACCTACCCCTAGGATATAGCTTCAATTAAGCTATATGCAATGAGTTGGTTGCATTTCCATTCAATGTTGCTAACAACTTCCTGGAATATATTTTTTTGTATTTTCTATTGATTTCTCATTGTCACGCCTCTCTAAGGCATAGGATCATATATAGGATATAGGTGGAAAGTTCTAGGAATATTTTTGAATGTAATTTTTTATTTAAAGTGTAATGTAAATCCATGAGAGGGTTTGAATGGTTGTAGACTAGGACTCACATCTCTACTCTTAGTTGTAATAGTTTTTCAGAATGTATGTACTCAGACTTAAGAATGTTGAGAAGTTAATGATCATTTTCTTCTCTTTACCATATTCTATGTTTCTTATTTTCTATGATGCTTTCTATTGATGAAGGAATCATCTTGTTATGTGTTCCTGATGGAGTGAAATATTTACTATGTTTTTACTGGTGCAAGTGTTGTTGAAGTAATTTAACTTGTTGACTAGGAATTTCCTACATGATGAGTTTTCTACTATATGTGTTTCAGAATTACCTGATGTAACTTGATGCATGTATTATACTTTTTCTACTAAGTCTTCAATCATTCTATTTATATATTATGATTTGAAACTATTGAATCATTGCTTTATTATATATATTTTATGGAAGTTTTATGTTGATATTTAAATATAGTTCCTCACCTATTCACTACATTTTGAAATAAACTCTTACCTTTACAAACCTACATTTTTTTCTGATCGATATTAGCCTCGCATAACAATCTAGGTGATACTTCTAGTACTAACATTTTTGGCTCCATTCCTAGGGGGGTGAATTTGAAGATCTCTCCCTGGGATGTATGACAAGGATACTACTATTTTTGTTGGTGTACAAAAATCAGTAAATAGAACGACTACATAATTCACTTGGAAAATCCAAAGTTCAGTTGTGGCTCCCAAGATAAGGAATACGAGGGATAACCCATAGTCACCTCTGGCTAAACCTGAACCTGATCCAAAAAAAATCATTAAGAAGGGAAAATCTTTCCAAGCAACCACCTCTTCAAAATATTAAGGAATTTCTGGAGACCTACCTGACTCTATTTTTCATGCACCGGTTGTTGTTTATGAGATTTATCATTTACCTATAGCTAAAAATCTTGTAAAGTCTATGTTATCTCTATAAGAAACTCTTTGAGGTTGTAAGTCAACGATGCTTGGTAACTTAAAGTAAAATTGTTTTTGTGTTTATGCATGAGTGGATCAATGGGAAAACTTAACCTTAATGGATTGACAATAGGATAATCAACAGTATACAATCAAATATGACAGTGCTTTCAAAGATTAATGATCAAACAAATAGATTTGACTATGGGTGAAGAAATCAATGCTTATAAACTAGAATCACAATGATGGGTTTAATAAACAATGCAAATAACTATTAATCAAGCTATGAACTGACTAATGAGATGAAATTCATTATCAGTTAAGACAACTTGAATAAGAGTACAGAAAAGAAGGTAATGGATGAAGGTATCACATCAAAAGTGAAAGAAGAATGTGATTGTATATATATCTGAAAAACTATACAATAGCATAAGGCCCTTGCATCCAAAATTGAAACCCTATTATTTTGAAAGCATAGGCTTTATATCCTTTACATCATAATCTAAGATCCTATCAAAGAGGATCTGAAATACTAAGAATAGTATTAATCAAAATAGTTTACAAGAAAGTAGGATCAAATCCTATCTTAAAGGGTCAAACCCTTATCATAATCTGGTCTTCAACATCTTCAATCATCTTCAACAGTCTTTAAGGAGATGATAAGGTAACTCGAAATCCTTCCTTGACAGCTGGGCAAATCTTTAACCAAAATTGGATAACCTTTGACCCTATTATCCTTTGTATAAGCGTCAAAACTTTGAAGAAGAGGGTAATCTTTATCCATTTTAATCTTATCATTCATTTGGAACCTTCCTCAAATGATTTAGCAGCGAAAATATTCGATCTGAGCAAAAAGACTATCATTCTTCCCATGTCTCTGCTTTCAGTAGCTCCTTTGTCCTAAAAAATGCAAGTTAGTTGTCAAAAGCCTTGATTTTCGACAGCTAATTGTATGTTATTATGCCAATTATGCTACCAAAAAACATGAAAATATTCCTCTCAAAGATTCACCTATATATCTCCAATAAAAACATATTTTGGAAAACCAAGAGAGGTTTTTGAATATTGGTTTGTTTTGAGAAAAAACCTCTCTCATTTCTTAGATATTCATTTTCATTTTCCTGGGATATTGATTTCAAAAACATGTGTCAAACAGGGAAATTCTGAGATCCAAAAATTAGGGCTTAGAGATGAATTTGATTCTCCCAATCTATGACACCTGTAGGAAAAATGAGAGGGTTTATTGTTCTTTGAGGTGTTAGTAACAAAATACTCTTCCTATTTCTCAAAATGATTCTCTAGTCACGAAGAATCATCATTTGAAAATGATGACTCAACACACTAAAAACAAACTCTTTTATACTTTCGGCGGCTCATTTGTCCTTGAAAATCTGATTCAGCTGCAGAAAACCCTGAGTTTCGGCAGCTCACAACATTGTAAAATTACCATTTAGCCGCTGAAAGATAAAATTTACTTTTGGTCTATTTTATGAGGTGAAATCCTCATTTTATTGAATTGATATGATTATAAGCCTTTCTCAAAGACTTCGTGACTTTCAAACCTAAAAATAAATATTCTACCTAATACTCGTCTTATCATTTCATTTGGAAATAATTTACCAGTACATTTTGAGCACTAACATCTGGCTCCAACTGGGATGGAGACCTCCCTGTGAGGTTTCCAAGAACCTAGTAGTTCCAGTTGCCTTTACCATTGGGCATGGATGTTGGTTGTGGAGCCTGATTATCTTCCTGATTTAGAGGTCTTTTACTTTCAGCCGTGTTTATACCCCATGTAGTATTTACACCCCAGAAGTATGTACACTCTTCCAGGTGGGGGAGTGAAGAGGGGGGGTACCCCCTGTGCGGGGTCCGTGGGGGCTATCTCCCAGGCTGGGGGGTCTGGGGGCAAGTAGGCCCCCAGCGGGGGTTCGGGGGCGAAGCACCCGAAGCAAAAATTGCCTTGTAAAAGCATATTGTAATTTCATTGTAAATATGGACCATTCATTATAAGGTCGCAGATCTAATGATAGAGATTATGTTAGGGTTTTTTTCCCTAGAAGGCAACCCTCTTTTATGAGGGAAATGTATTGTGGCTATGTAGGTTGGCAAGTAATGTATTCTGAGATAGGAGACTGTGAGAGAAAGAAGAGGAAGTTATAGCGGGTTTTGCTGTAGGTTGTATCCCTTCATTTTGCTGGATAATAATAAAGAAAGGACCTGGAAATTTCTCTAGTGAACGTAGCCCACACTGGGTGAACCACGTAAATCTGTGTCTCTTGTATTGTGTATCTTCTGTGTTTTATTTCCGCATTTGTTTTATTTTATTGCTCCATGGTCCTGTTTTTCTAACAACTGGTATAAGAGCGTAAGGTAACTCGCAGGAAAAGAGGGTTCTTGGTTCGAGTGGGAGCAATGTCGGAAGATGGAAAGTTTAGGGTCGATAAATTTAACAGCCAAAACTACCATTTATGGAAGATGCAGATGGCAGATTATTTATATCAGAAGGATCTATTCCTACCATTGAGCGGAGTAGCAAAGAAGCCAGCGGCCATGAAGGACGAAGAATGGGAGATTCTTGACAGAAAGGCTCTAGGAACGACATGGATGAGCCTGGCAACGTCGGTGGATTTCAATATCTCGAAAGAAAAGACAACGAAGGGTTTGATGGACACGTTGGCCAAATTGTATGAAAAACCCTCGGCGTCCAATAAGCTATTTCTAATGAAGAGATTATTTAATATGAAGATGTCAGAAGGTGGGTCTGTTGCAGATCATTTAAATGAATTTAATACGGTTACTAATCAACTAAGTGTTGTAAAAGTGGACTTTGATGATGAGGTTAGGGATCTTCTAATCTTGTGCTCATTGCCAGAAAGATGGAATGGCTTGGTCATGGTTGTAAGTAACTCTGTCTTTGAATCAAATACTTTAAAATTTCATGATGTTGTTGGTGTTATCCTTAGTGAGGAAATGCGACAGAAAAACACAGGTGAGACATCAGGTAGTGCGTTGAACATGGAGAACAGGGGAAGACAAAAGGATAGAGGAAAGGGCTCAGGGAACCATGGGAATTCTAGGAAGGGTAGATCCAAATCCAGACTTGGAAAGATAGAGTACTAGAATTGTGGGAAGAAAGGACATATGAAGAAAGACTGCAGATCTCCAAAGAACAAAGAGATGGACAGCAGGAGAGAAATCAGGAAGCAAATGTAATAGGTGATGTGTTACAAGATGCTTTGATTCTTTCTGTAGATAATATTTCTGAGTCTTGGGTAGTAGATTCAGGGGCTTCATTTCATGCCACACCCCAT